>VHZZ01000116.1:131881-142430 GCA_009801015.1 Silene noctiflora
TGTAAGACCCAAGACCTTTTTACTATTTGTTTCACTCTAATCTTTTATTACTTTACATTGTTAGTTTTAGACTCAAATCACAAACACCCCCCTAATTTGATTACTAGAATTGTTTACATAATCACACAAAAGACATAGACCTTCCTTGTGGGATCGACTCCTACTTACCCTTGATATTGTTAGAGTTTGTAGTGGATAAAAATTGTAATTTGGAGACTCGTGACAAGTCAAGCCAACCGTGTATTACACTTAAATTGAGCCGTTACGGAGGTCGAACCGGGTCATGTTTCTTTTCCTAGAAAATTTTCTATCAAGTTTCAGGGGTAACTTCATGAGTTACCATATTTGATTTAGAGCCCTAAATATGAAGTACTAGCCACAATATACTTGCCATTATTCTCATGCCACTGTCCATTAATGAAACCTGCTTTCATTATCTCCTTGACTTGACAAATTTTACGCCAAGTCCAACTAGTAGAAGCAGAAGGGGAGTACTCATACCATGGCTTCCCTTTCATATAAATATGATCTACCCATTTGATCCATAAGTGATCAGTTTTATTTGCCAACCGCCAAATGAATTTACCCATCATTGCAGTATTCTAGAGCCTGGCATTCACAATGCCCAACCCTTTATAATGTTTCGCTTTACAACTCTTTTCCCATGCTACTGAAGGAGTTCTGAGGTATTGTTCAGACCCAAACCATAAATAATTCCTACATATCCCCTCAATTCTATCAATTACAGTTATAGGAATAACAAAAATTCTAGTCTAGAAATAATACAGCTGAGACAACACAGGTTTAATGAGTACAAACCTGCCTGCATAACTTAATTTCGTAGATCCCTAACCTCTTATTCTAGCCACAAACTTTTACACTAGTCTTGTGCAATCCTTTAGAGCCATCCTCTTACAGGATATAGGAATCCCAAGATATCTAAATGGGAAGATACCTGGTTAAAACCCAGAAATATTAATAACATAGTCCACCTCAGCTGGAGACATACCACTGAAGTATATATCTGGCTTCTCAGTGTTCATAACCAGTCCAGATGCTGAAGGAAAGGTAGTAAAAGCCCTCAGGATGACAATAATAGAAGCCATGTCTCCTCTAAAAAACATTAGGAGATCATCTGCAAAGCATAAGTGAGTAAGTTGCATTGCTCTGCATAATGGATGATAGTTGAAATCCAATCTGGTAGTAATCTCAGTAATCACCCTACTCAAATACTCTATACAGATGGTAAAAAGAAGAGGGGACATCGGATCACCTTGCTTAATCCCTCTTTTTCCTTGAAAATAACCAAAACTGGATCCATTAAGAGAAATAGTGAACCAAGGAGTTGAAACACATGCCATAATCCATTGAATCATTTTTTCAGGGAATTTCAAAGCTTTTAACATCTTCTCAATAAACAGTCATTCAATAGAATCATAAGCTTTTTTTCAAGTCAACTTTCATGATACACCTTGGGGAGCAAGATTTCCTTTTATAAAGTCTGACCAAATCATGACAGATGAGAATGTTGTCCATTATATCCCTACCCTTAATGAATGCACTCTGAGTAGATATAATAACATTAGGCAACACAACAGCAAGCCTATTACAAATCACCTTTGAAATTATTTTGTAGACCACATTGCAACAAGCAATGGGTCTGAAATCAGCCACAGTCACAAGTCTATCTTTTTTAGGCATGAGGGTTAAGGTAGTAGTATTAATCTGCTTCAGCATCTTTTCATAAATGAAAAACTCTTGAACAGTTGCCACCACATCATCACCCACAACCTCATAATAATCTTTAAAGAACTGGGAAGTATACCAATCAGCGTCAGGGACCTTATTAGCAGGTATAGAGTAAAGAGCCTTCTTAATCGCCATTACAGTCACCTCTTTGATCAATTCATGGTGGTGGTCACTAGTGACCACATTACCTTTCCTCACAATAGAAAAAATGTACTGCCCTATTCTTCTTGCTAGTACCCAGAAGAGTCTTATAATAGTCAATAAAAGCCTTCTCAATTGCTTCAATGGTAGAGCACTGATTACCTTCCATATCCTGGATAGATAAAATTCTATTATGCATTCTTCTGGCCTTAATAATACCGTGAAAGTACTTAGTGTTATCATCCCCTTCACTAATCCAATCGGTTTTTGTTTTCTGAGCCAAAAAACTTCTTCGAGCCTCCTCCAGAATTCTATAGCTTGCAACAGCCTCCTTCTCCTCCAATTGAAACTCCAGATTCAAGGGATCAGAATGTAACTTCTGTTGGACTTGAAACATATGTAGCTTAGCCACAGTAGCAGATATCTCGGTATTAGAAAACCCACTGCCACTAAGATTCTTTAGAGGTTGTTTAAGAAATTTAAGTTTTTTGACACGCCGGAACATCTTGTACCCAGCAACATTAGTATCCCATACAGCCTGAACAGTTTTGATGAAATCGGGATCTTTACCCCACATAATAAAGTATTTAAAATTGTCTTTCCTCCTTGGCACTATAGGACACATAGAAATAGTACAAGGGCAATTGTCATTTAATCATTCAGAATGAAAAATAGTATTAGTATCTAGGAAATGAAGCAGTCATTCATCATTAAACATGACTCTATCAATTCCATGAATGTTCCAAAACTTCCATGAATGTTCGCCTCTCACTATCAAAGCATATACCACCTTGCCTTGTCATCTTGGTAATGACCTTGGCAGGGGTAACAGATTTAAACCCTACAGGAAGAGGAGTAAACAAGCCTTCCAACCCCCCCCCCCCCCCCCCCCCCCCCTAGTTGGCAAGGGAATGATCTTATCACAAGCAGCTACCTCATTTGCATCCACCACAGGGTCAACAGACACATCCACAGAAGGTGCCTGGTTTGTAGGTATAACCCTCTTTGGAACCCAAACTTTCCTGACAGGTCCGGGCTTTTGCCGTTGGCCCTTCTTACAATCTCTTGCAATATGACTCATTGCTTTACACTTAGTACACGGAACAGGCTTCCATTCATAGTGAACGATCTGTCTATGTAAAATGTCTAATTCATCTGTAAATTCAATGATATAAGACAATTCAGCCCCACCTTCACTTCAATCATAACTCGAGCATGTCCCAGAAAAGTTTTGAGGAAAGTATTACTATCACAGAGCATTCCCCCATTTCAAAGGTAGCCCATAAAAACGAATCCAAATAAGAACTATATCCAGCACCTCCTTCGCCATTTTACAATCAAGGGTCCATTCCTTAACAACAACAGGTTTATTGTCAAAGAAAACAAGCCCGGATTGCAGCACATGCAGTTTCATTTCCTTCGTTTTAAATCTTACCATGAAAGTGTCATTAGAGTTAAACGACATCTTATCATACTCTGTATATCCCAAAACTCTCTTAATAAAGCCATCAATGACCTTAAAAGGTGGATTTGCTCCCAGCACGTAACAGTAAACTACCGTCGACCAAAATTTCAGTTCAGAGTCAACATCACTGCTAGTTATATGAAGTGGACTTACCCCCGGAGGAATGCCCTCGACACGGAACCTGTTCCCAATCCTCATCCTCGACACTGCCTTCCTCAGAGATTGAATCCATGCCATTACTCAAATTAAAGGGACGGATTACGGATGACTGCTCAGATGCGTGTACGTCAAGACAAATATCATCCAGACGTACATCCTCATTTGAGGCAATTACCTGAAATCTCGAACCACTAGCTATATTATTTGGAGTATTAGTACAAGATTGTGAATTATTTGTGTTTTTATGTGATATTAATCTTATTAATCTACTAGATTTAGGTGAATTTCCGTGTATTATACACTTAAATTTGAGTCGGTTCGAAGGTTGTACCGCGTCATGTTTCTTTTCGTACCAGTTTTTATACCACGTGTCTAAGGTCGTTTAACGAGTTACCGTATTCGATTTCAGCCTTAAATAAGAAGTATTCATCTATTTTTAAGGAGTACTCGAGTTTCGTCCGAAACTCGTTTATCGCATACCGGCACCCTTAAATATCCTCTGTTACTTTTCAATATTTTGGGTGGTTGTTTTATCTAACCCTAGGAACTGTCCATATGATTTACAGACATTTTTCTTTCGGGACCCTGAAATCTCAAAAACCGTGTATTATACACTTAATTTTGAGTCGTTTGAAGGTCGTACGGGGTCATGTTTCTTTTCGTGCCAGTTTTTATACCACGTGTCTGGGGTCATTTCATGAATTACCGTATTCGATTTCAGCCCTAAATATGAAGTATTCATCTATTTTTAAGTACTGCCCGATTTTCGTCCTAGACTCGTTTATCACATACCGGCACCCTTAAATGTCTTCCGTTGCTTCTCAAAAATTGTCTGGTCGTTTATCTGATCTTAGGAACTGTTCGTATGAGTTACGGACAACTTTTTTCCGAGACCCTAAAATTCTGAAAACCGTGTATTATTACACTTAAATTTGAGCATTTCGGAGGTCGTACCGGGTCTTTTTTCCTTTTCTCCCAGTTTCTATGCCACGTGTCTGGGGTCGCTTCATGAATTACCGTATTCGGTTTTCAGCCCTAAATAACAAGTATCCATCTATTTTTAAGGAGTACCCGATTTTCGTTCGAGACTCGTTTATCGAGTACCGTCACATTCAAATATCCTCTATTGCTTATCAAAATTTGTGTGGCTGTTTAATCTGACCTGTTGCGTCGTCCGTATGATTTACGAAATTTTTTATTTCGGGAGCCAGAAATCCTGAAAACCGTGTATTATACACTTATATTGAGTCGTTTCGGAGGTCGTATCGGGTCATGTTTCTTTTCCTAGATTTCTTTTCTATTAAGTGCATGGGGTCGCTTCATGAGTTATCGTATTCGATTTTCAGCACTAAATATGAAGTATTCATCTATTTTTAAGGAGTACCCGATTTTAATGTGAGACTCGTTTATCGCGTACCGGCATTCTCAAATGTCTTCTGTTGTTTTTCAAAATCTGGGGGACTGTTTTATCTGACCCGAGAAACCGTCTGTATGATTTACGAACATTTTTGTTCCAAGACTCTGAAATCCTGATATCCATGTATTATACACTTAAATTGAGCTGTTTCAGAGGTCGCATCGGTAGACCTGGAAATTCGGGTCAACGGGTCGGGTTCGAGTCAGGCCAATTCTGGTCGGATCAGTTCTGGTCTTTTATTGATTTCGGGTTGATTCGAGTCATTTCGGGTTTCGGGTCTATTTCGGGTTGTTAGTCGGGTCAGTTTCGGGTCAAGCGGGTCGGGTTATTTTGGGTCGGGTCATTTTTGGGTCAATGAATAAGAGAGAAAAAGTCATTTCAAGTATTTTCGGTTCAATTAGAGTCATGTTTTGTCGGGTCATTTTCGGGTTGGGTAGTTTCAGAACGGGTCATTTTAGGGTCAGGTCAGTTACGGGTCAAGAAAGTTCGGTCATGTTCGGGTCGGGTCGGGTTAGTTCGGGTTTTCGGGTCACATTCGGGTGATGTGATTCGGGTCATTTCGGGTCTCAGGTCAGCCTTTTCGGGTCGGGTCAATCAGATCGGGTTACTTTTGCCAGGTCTACTTACCGAGTCATGTTTCTTTTCCTACAAGTTTTTCTACCAAGTGTCTAAGGTCGCTTCATGAGTTACCATATTCGATTTTCAGCCCTAAATAAAAAGTATTCATCTATTTTTAAGGAGTACCCAATTTTCATCCTAAACTCGTTTATCGCATACCGGCTCCCTCAAATAGTGCTAGGGTTGTAGCTCTGAAACTTACTTTGTAATGTAGCGCCTATGGTGGGAATAGTGTTCATATGGAATCTATCAGAGATGTTACAGGTTCAATTCTTGCAATATACATTTGTATACTGTAATTAATGAGTATAGTTTAAATGTAATGGTGGACTTGGAGGTGTGAGTTGCCTAATGGTAATTGTAAGGAATGTTGTGACATCGTTGTTGTCATGTCATGTTTACAGTCGGTGTAATTAGGTAGATGAATCACAATAATGCAACATACATAGGCTTGATTTTTAATGGATATATATCTCGAACACTATTTTTACTATCTAAAAATATAGAAGTAATATACAAACATAATCCATCCTATACGAACCAGTGGTATATAATTCAATTGAAAGACTGTCAAATTGAAGATTTGAAGGTCGCGTGTTCAATCACCTCCAGTTTTTAAGTAAATGGTATACAAGAACCATGAATAGCCGAGATAGCTTAATTGGGAGAGCGTTAGACAGAAGATCTAAAGGTCGCGTGTTCGATTGACACTCACTGCATTTAATTCCACAACAAAAGAAAATTCGTTATGTCTGGCTCGAATGGAAGTGATACTAAAAGCGGTAAGCACGAATCGAACACTTGACTTTCAGATCTTCAATTTGACGCTCTACCAATTGAGTTATTCCCGCTACTAATGATTCTTTTATACCACGTAATAAAATTATGAGCAAGGATCGAACCACGCAACCTTCAGATTAACACTTTCTCAAATGAGTTATCTCCGCTACTAATGCTTCTTAGAACACTTTCTGAAATGAGTTATCTCCGCTACTAATGCTTCTTACATACCAATTTACTTTAATTTCACTTGTGAGATTTTGAAAATTCCTGAGGTCCGTCATTGATTTTTATACCTTAACAAACATAACTGTCATCACAAAAAAAAAAAAAAAAAAAAATGTCTATTTTCAATCCTACAATATTACAAATACATCTCTCAGAATTCTTGAAATAGCTTTGGGTATTATCAAACTGTCTTTTATAATAATTAAGCAATTCTAGAATTTCTTGCTCGTTATCTACTTAAAGTGATTCCAATAAAGCCACGTGGTACCCTAAGCTTTCATCCCGTATCTTTTTTTATTAAGCAATTCTAGAATTCCTTGCTCGTTAATGATTCCAATAAAGCCACGAGTTACCCTAGGCTTTCATCGCCTATCTTTTTTTTAATTAAATCTCAACTTTAAATGAATATACTAGGTTTGAACCTCTAAAAAATTTAAAAAAATACACTTTGATAAATTTAGTAAAACAAATTGCAATTTCGTTATTGGTAATCATAATAGTGACTATTTTGATTATTACCAGAATAAAATACTTGGTTTTAGATATTTATCATTATTTTATTGTATTTCTCAGGAATTATGTTTTTCTTACTCCTTTTCTTTTTATCACCCTGAAATTGTTAATATCGCCCGAGTAAATGACGAGTTACCCTTTTTTTTTATTCATCTCCTCTTATCCTACTCATCCATATTTGTGATCATCTTTAATGATATCATAATTTATACATCATTCATCTAACAAAATCAGAAACAACAATTCAAGATGAACAATTCAACCTTTTAGTTTTCCATTCACTTAGTATTGTTCTTGGAAATTTATATCGATCGACACAACATTACTATAGATTGATTAAAATCCTTCCTAGTACATAAAAAAATCTAGATTAATAATTAATTACTCTGGATTAAACTGGCTACAATCAATCGATTAGAGTTTTCATAAAACGGGGAAGACGTCGCATTTTCGGACCCAACAAATTAATCACTTCCTCACTTGATACAAGAGTAATTCCATCCACAGCTGTTCATAGCAACTTCGTCGTTGGTACGTGTACCTTGTAGGTATATCTTGATTTTAATTAACTTTGATTGTAGGTTGTTATTTTGAAATACGAGGTTGGAATTATTCATGAACTGAGCAATGTGAGGTTTGATTTGTTCTTATTTGTTTTTCTGAATTTAATTGTAATTATTGGGGCTGAATCTGATTGCGTGTTCCACTTGTAAATCGTTATTGTTCATATTTAAAAAGTTTTTATTTATCAGATTTTTATATATTTGTACAAAACTTTGAGATATCAATAAGAGAGAAGATAGAGATAGGGAGGGTCATAATTGGAAATTTATGGCATAATTTGGTGACATTAGTAAAACTCGGGCGATAAAAGGGCAACACCTTTTTTTATTGTTATTGAACAAAATTTAGTTATAATAATACAGTCACTCGAGTATTTTGATAAATATAACATCCGATTTATATTAGAAATTCTTTTTAACTATAATGTATAATATTCGCATATTGTCAACAAAAAGCGATGCTATGTAAACATGATAAATTTTGTCATAAACGTCATTTTTTTATATGGATGTATAATATATGAATGTATTTATGCTAAATAGCACATTTTACACCTTATAAACATTTGTGTGTGTGAATCTATGTTTATTTTAATTGAAAAATAAATAGAAATTATCTTGTATAAGTAAAGTCGTAACGTGATCTAAATATCAATTAAAATAAATTTGTGTGTCAAATATACTATATATGTTTTTGTACAATAAAGGGACGAATATATCCGTCACAAGCTTGTGACGGGTCGAATAAAATCTACTTGGGTGGATAAAGACAAATTTGTGACGGATATTGCACGTCACAAATGAGAATTTCTGAACAATGAAAATGCTCATGGCAGAACTATGCCACTCATTCGTAAAGAAAGCCTCTCATTTCGATGAAAATTCTATTGTTTTAATGAGTTGATGACTCTTAAAATGTTTTGGTATAAATGATGTTTTCTTCTCCAAAAATTAGACGGTAACACGTCATATACGGTGTAGTGTTGTTAGCATTAGACTTCACTGCCTGAAGTAAATTATTATCGAACCCGATTTACTCCCTCCGCCCCGGTTATTTATTTACCTTTGCATTCGTTACAAAGTCCAAGGAAGGAAAAAGAAGGAAACCAATTATTGGATGACAAGTGGCACAAATCAAGTATGAACGATCAAATTGCCCATTAAAGACATTACTAAAATAGAAAGATAAACAGTTTAATATTCGCTCTGTCTCGTCTCAGTCAAAGGGAGTATGTAACAAAAAATTGCCGATTCACCAATACAGAATGTAATTTTCTCAATTTGTTGTTGGGCCGAACTTCATTATTTTTTCTATTTATTTGATTGCATTCTGAACGTCAAAAGTATGCATTGGTGCTTAAATTACACCTCCTAAAAATACCGCAATACTTTTACGGTAAGTCAGTGCTCACAGGATTCGAAAAATAATGTTCCCGAAAAACGTACTTAGTTTTCTTAAAGTGGTTGTCGATGAGGCTTCCCAACAAGGCAGGTACCGTCGCCGAAGAAGTCCTTTGACTCGTCTTCCTTAGAAAGGAAATGTTTATCAACACCGTCAGCTTCAACAGCTTTCGACAACTTTGACATCCAAGTGAAGAAAACCATCAAAACGCGTACATATTTAAGATAAGAGTTCACTCGAACATGATATAGATCATAAGGTGATTCTAGTTTTTGTTGTATGTAATCATGTTCAAATTTAGCAAGACGAAATTAGAGGTAACATAGGAAGGATACCTGCGGACTTAGTGCATTCATCTGTTTCAAAATACCATCCTGCATCAGTTACACCGATTAAAAAAATTAGACGTGCAGAAGGATAAAACTTCACACTTTAATGGTATAGATAATCACATTTAGCCATTATTGAATATAATCAGTTGTCTTAAAAGAGAGATTATTATTCTCAAAGAAAAAACTAAGATCCAAACCTCTAATATCCCTGGATGTTGGGTCACAATACCAAGAATACGTCGTGTAAGTCCCCTGTAAACAATCCCATTGGGACCTCAGGATTAATCCAAGGTAATATCGGATGAAAAACAGTGGTTAAATTCGATTTATTTTTGGTTATTGATGCTCCCTCCCATGGATGTGCTAGTTTCGTTACATCCTTCAAACTTATCATGAGCCTGGATTGCATTTGACTGCTGCCAGCCGTCTTTGGGTAGATTAAGGATAGTCACTTTATGGACGTCGTCTGTATTCGAGCAATTTGCTTTCCCAAAATGAGGTATCCCTACGACTAATGGTTCTTATATCATCTACTAAAATTCCACTCGTGAGATTAAAGCTCTTAAAATATGTCAGGGCTTCTTATCCCTTAACCAACTTATTACAAAATAAAAAAGGCAAGTCTATATACAACATGATGAATTTTTATAAGTGCATATTTTCACTCCTTTCATATTACAAAATAAATCTCCTAAAATTCATGGAATAGGTCGGATATTATGAGATATTTTCTATAATAATTAAGCAATTTTAAAAATTCTTGTCCGTTATTTATCTAAATGATACCATTAAAGCCACGTGGCGCTTAACTGTCATTCACCAAGTTTTTTTTTAAATAAAAACTAAATCTCTACTTTAAATGAATATTAGGTTAAACCCGTGAAAATTCACAAGTATGCTTCAAAAATTTAATAAAAATTTTTGCAATGTCGTTATCGATAATCGTGATAATAACTATTTTTATTATTACCACAATAAAATATTAGTTTAAATATTCATTGATTTAATGTATTCCTCAAGAACTTTGTTTTTTATCGCTATTGAAAAAGATTTAGTTATAATAATACAGTCAGTCGAGTAATCTCATAAATATAGCACCTGATTTATATTAGCAATTATTTTTAGCTATAATGTATAATATTCACATATTGTCGATAAAAGCAAGTCTATATACAACATGAT
>VHZZ01000116.1:147640-177833 GCA_009801015.1 Silene noctiflora
TTTAATCAATAGCGTTGTGTAATAAACTTGACCAAGGGACTTCAACTAAATATATATTACATAGTTTTGGTTAAAGTAAAAATTTAGAGAACACCACAACTGGTGATTTCCTTAAAATAAACATGCCTCACTTATGGTATTAATTAGTATAAAGATGTTAATTATTTAACATACACAAATATAATATAAGTATGTTATATTTTGGAAACTATTAAAAGGTAAATAAATCAAGCTAAATTTCCAAAAAAATATAATATTCCATAATTAATTCGATTTGATTTAATGTATATATGTAATATATTTATATAAATATATAAGCCTCTTAAAATTGCATGGCTAAATAGTAAAAGTATTTCTATTAGTAGTGAAAATAATTGTAGTAACATTGGATATAGTAATATGATAGTAATCACTCATTTGAATAATTAGTTAAAGTAACAGTAGTAGCAATATTTAGTTAAAGTAACAGTAGTAGCAGTGACTGAGAGTTGTAAAAGTAATAGAAATAACAAGAGAAATAGTGAAATTCTCAATATTAATACCGCGGTAGTGAAAGTAAAAGTAATTACGTAACAATAATTACAACGGAATAGTGAAAGCAACAGTAGTAATAACGAATGTAATAAAAGTAACAATAGTAACAATAAAAGAAAGTATATATAAACAATTAGTTAACCAATCGGTTTAAATAAAATATTAATAGCGGGAGTGGTGAATTTATCTCATAATTTATTTCAATTGTATTTTTAAAATATGCCATAGAAAAATATATTAGTGATAAAGTCATTAAGTTATGCTAACTTTAAAGCAGTTTTATTTAAATAAAAATAAATTTTAATAAAAAATAAAAATTGCCCGAACGAAAACCGAACACCAATACTTGTTCTTACATATTACTACACATATCCGTCTAAAGTTCAAAATTCCTAATTGCACACAGAAAGTATTCTTCTCCAAAAATTGGGCATTAGATTTCATTGCCTAATCATCTATCCCGATTTAAATAACTATTATCAAAGATGATGTAAAATTTTCATTTCTATCGTGTGAAAAACCTCGTTCATCACATTGTTCACCTTCACAGAATGTAATTTCTCATATTTCTATTTATTTGATTGCATTCTTAATGGTGCTTAAAATTACAACTCTCATGAATACCGCAATACCATTAAAATGTAAGCACAATATACTTTTACAGTAAGCCAATGCTCACAGGATTCGAAAAATAGTGTTCCCGACTGATGTACTTAGTTTTCTTAAAGTGATTGCCGATAAGGCTTCCCAGTAAGGCAGGTGCTGTTGCCGAAGTCTTTTGACTCATTTTCCTTTGAAACAAATGTTTATCCAACACCATCAGTTTCAACAGCTTTCGACAACTCTGACAACCAAATGAAGAAAACCATCATAATGCGCACATATGCAAGGCGAAAGTTTACTCGAATATAATATAGATCATAAGGTTGATTCTGGTTTTTGTTGTATATAATCATGTTCAAAATTTAGTATGAAGAAATTAGAGGTGACGGATACCTGTGGATTTAGTGCATTCATTTGTTTCAGAATACCATCCTGCATCAATTAAACCGATAAAATAATTAGATGCGCAAAAGGATGAAACTTGTACTTTAATGATATAGATAATCACATTTGGCCATTTATGAATATGAACAGTTGTCGTTTTAAAAAAGAGATGATTATTTCAAAGAAGAAAACTAAGATCCAAACCTCTAATATCCCTGGATTTTGGGTCACAATACCAAGAATACGACGTGTAAGTCCCTTGTAAACAATCCCATTGATGGTTCCATCAGGATTAATCCACGGCAATATTGGATGAAAAGCAGTCGCTACGTCCAAGTTTTGGTTCTTGTTACTCCCTCCCATAGATGTACTTGACGGCTGGCAGCCGTCTTTGGGTAGATTAAGGATAGTCACTTTATGCATGTCATTTGCATTCGAGCAATTTGCTTCATGTTCATGAGTAATGCTCTCTTTAATCGTATTCATAGCATCATCGACACTGTGCCGGGTTGTGGGCAGAGTCGTTTCTGGATCTCGAGATGTAGGATACGGTGTCAGAAAGTACTTAGCACGGTACAACCCATCAACAACACGGACATCATTGTGAGCATTAACCTGTACCATATCCAGCATTACTGCATTACTGAGCAAATCAACTGTATTATCAGCAAAGTATTTTGGGGCAGTGACACTAACCTTCAATACCAAACGAAATAATTCAAGAACACTGACGACATGTTCGCTCACAATTGTTCCTGAATAAAAAAAACAACGGACAGTAATTATTACTCCGTACAATGTTTGAAGATAAAAGTAAATTAAGGAGAATATATCTAGCTCAAAGAATGAACAATACCTCGAATGCCTATGTACTCAGAAATCTCCGACATGCTCAACCCCTGATCACCAGCCTTCTGAGCATTCATGTACGTAGATTTGACTAGTTCAGGGGTGACTAAACAATTTTCCCAACCTAAATGGTTCGACAAATTATGGGTAGCGAGATTCGCTATGACTTCCCATATTGAGTCACCAGAAATAATTGTAGATGGGGTTATGCCATCAAAATCAGGGGCTTCCTTAAAATGGTTAACGGACGATTTAGTACAGTTACTTTTCTGACCCAGAGTGGCATAGAAGTGGTCATTTTTGCCCAAGATAAGATTTTGATCGTCATTTTTGAAGAATTCCACAACATTGGATCTCAAAATCGTTGTACGACTAAGAGAAACAGTTATACCAGGGAAGCCTTTCTCTCGTCGGGAACACGTCTCAGAATCCGCCAGAGAATTACACTTTTGTTTCTTGCTCATACCAAGATTATCGTATTCATGGTCATCATATTTACGTTCTAAGTTTCTAGAATCTTCAGCTTCTCCAACACCTTCGTGGGGCAAAACGGAAGAAATGGACAGTTCTCCAGAAGAAACTAAAGCCATGAGTTGGTAAATATCCCCACACTGAAGATCCGAAGGTAGATTTACCGTATTCTCCATCAATTCCTTCTCGTTTTCATGTATCCAGCTAGCTAGCTTAGATGCTTGTGTCCCGGTATTTATCGGAAATTGAGACAAGGAAAGACTCCTCAGGAAATTTTGAGATAAGAAAATTGAGGAATCGCTTCCAATCTGTTGATGCATACATCAAAAGGTTGTCAGCCAAAAATAATGGTAAACTAGTACTCTAATCTTTTGAGCATGTACCAAATCCAGGAGACTTTCGATTTCGTTTTATGGTATCAATAAATGGCAATAAGATAATAAAGCAATGTTAAAGACATAAAGCAATGTATGGAGTAGTGTATTTTAAGGCTTTACCAGGATTTTCCTTTGCTTCAGGTAGTCAAAAGCTGTGTGAAGATCATGCTGTGAATATCGCCGTAAAGTTTCTTGCAGCAAACTAGGCATATCCACGGAGTTTGAATTGGTTAAGAAGTGAAGCTTAAAAAGCTCAACAGCACTCGAAACAGCTAATGATTGATGTACTCGTCCGGTAATGATTGAACTTATCGGCTGCTTTTCACCGTCATTATCCGATTCACAAGGCATAGTTTCAACAGGTTCATGAAGACCCTATACACAATGAACAATTAATGATTACACGACATACTAACGACTACGACTTACAGTATTATATGTTAATCACAAGGACACTGGACTGTAAACATCGCTGACTGATAAATTATCGCAATTTTGAGTCATACTTATGTACGAGTGTTGAATATTGGGTACCTGAGATGCAGATCCGGTTCTTTTACCAGGAACTAATTTCATCATTTTCTTAATCATAAGAACCTCATCAAAGGCAGCCATTATCTTACTATCCTCAAAATCATCCCAGTGCTTTCCTGGAGAACCTGATTCTTCACTGTTTTGTTCATGCATCGATTTTCTTGCATCGTCCAGATACTGAGAATATCTTTGGGAAAGTAAGTTACAGAGCTTCACCAAAGATATTCTGAACTTATCATTGGAATGCAGATAGGCTAATCTTCTCCGGCAAACGGTTGGAGCTGCTGGAAGGTCTTTTATAGAAGCCCACTCTGTGCCACTTCTCGCCCCTTGAATTGCTTTTTGTCTTGCATATTGAGTTATTAATTGCCTGACAGCACAGAAGCATCAAAACTCACAATGTGAAATTTCCAACAGCACAAATTAAAAGAATTGGAGGGAAAGGAAGGGAGACGATTTCCATTGTTTGATTATTGTTATAGAGCTCACATTGTGAAATTTCCAACAGCACACAAGCACCAAAAAGTGACGTGAAAAAGTACCAGGCAACTAAGACACTATCATTCTCATTCACTTCTAAATGCGACATTTCCTGGCTTCCTGCTAAACCCTAAAACCGCTAGCCATAAATAAGCCTCATTGACGTGACTTACCTGTCTGCCTCCTCTGTCCAAGAGAACTTTGAATGACGCGCTTGTTTCAACACTGGCATGATACACTGTTCCATTGATGATTCCTGTTGTTCTTGTTCATCTTCCCCAACTTCAAGAGAATCTAGAATATGAGAAAAAAAAGGGGATCAAACAACCTTGAGGCAACTGATAATTAGATTTTCTCAGTTAATGTAGCAGCTAATAGTTGGTTGAGTTGCACGAACCAGTGGGCCTTGCAGAGCTTTCTTCCACTAGTCTCTTTCGTTTCCGCAGAGCTCGACGTCTAGCATTTCTCGCATCTGAACCCGTTAGTTGAACATCCGAATCTCCCTGGAATTTGCTAAGACGCTTTTGCCTGTTATCATAGTATACATGAAGTACCTGCACACATTTCATTAGCCGTATGTCTTCTCAAGAAAGAAATGAGAAAGGTTAATTTCCAATGCTTAGTTATAATTCAACATATATAGCTCAAACGGCTCACACATGTACTACACAAGCTAATTAAAACTTATCCTACATGAAAAAAATGCATTATCCATTTAATGCACATTATTTGGGTAGTAAAGAACATATTATTTGAAAATATATAAAATCAAACACTGCTATGATATGAGTATATACGATCAGTACTCATCCAAATATGAAAACTGATGTTTGAAGTGAACGTGTTCTAAATCTGCAAGTACCTCATAAGCAACAGATCCCGGGAATGCATGTACAGCAGCTTTCGGATGAGCGGTAGCATAACAGTTCTCCAACGTCTGCCAGTAATTTTCCACTGCTTCAGTGGTTGACAAAACAAAGTCGTGTCTAAAATGTGGCCGAAGATCAACAGAATCCGAGCATCCTGGCAGTGAAAGTGGATCGACTGACGATGGTTCCTCTATATAAGGCTCAAGGTTTAAAGCATAAACGAGTGTGGTATGAGTATTTTTTACTGCATCTGTTAGACTTTCATCAGCTACCAGCCTGATTAACTGGATCACAAGGTCAAATGAAAAAATAATTAGAGAAAAACAAATAAAACAAAGACACCAAGTTTTTAATTACTATAGTAGGTACAAAAGTATCACAATGTCTAACTATTGTACCTTGAGACGAAGCAAAATACCAGTGAGCCGTGACAGCCGTTTAGCTGCTTCTGTGTCCATCAGAGATTTGTAGTCCCCTTCCGGAAAATCAGACAGACGAAAACCATTTTTGAATTTCTCAATTATATCTTTCCATTTGTGAGGAGCACCAACCACTTGCATATACAATTGAAGGGGCATGGCTTTTATAGCAGTATCTAGACTAAATAATAAACATGAACCATGCGAATTGCTTGAAGCATCAGTGCACTTAGCTAAATTATTAACATAATCCCACAGAAAACAATGAAGAAGCTTTGCGCGAGCCATTTTTCCAAAGATTAAACCATTAGCACGAAGTTCTTCGACTTTAGTATTCGATACATCAGGGGTTGAATTCATATGAATTCTCTCTACTCCATGTAGAATTGGAACTGGAAATTCTTTTCCAAGAGGAGAACGTGTGCTACGATTTTTCACTTCGAATAACCTCATTTTCTCATGCACTTGTTCTGAAAGTTCGCTAGCTGAACCTCTGACAGATGAGTGAAGAACCACGCGTATCTCACGATGACGGCCACCATTTGTCACACCGGGTATATGGAACTCCATCACTTTGCAATGCCCCTCATGTTGAAGCTTTTTTAAAATGCGGAATAAGGTTCTTCTGTCTATTGTAGCCTGATTGTCCTTCTCAGCACTCTCGAGCAGGTGCTGCAGCTCAGGTGTAATGATTATTTTCTCAGTCTGCAAGCAAAGTTAAGTAGATGTAAAACGGGTAATTTTAGGGCAAGAAAAAGCTCCAGATGTTGACAATATAAGCCCAACGTATAGGGGAAAAAAAATCACAGATGCAATTATGCTACAGCCACACTGCTAAAGTGAACTATGACTACCAGTGACACTGATATAGCGTGTTCATAACATAGATAGTGTTTCAAATCCAATGAAGAAATGGTAAATTCACAAACCTCGATTATTTCACGAATACGTAGCTCCCTTGTGGTAGTAGTTACAGATGGATATCTCTTGCCTTCTTGAAAGCTACACAACTTAAGTACTGGACTAGGAGCCTCTACTAGACTGTTAGACTGAGCTACATTACCTGCACAAGGGAAAGTGATGCTCATATCATGCTCCACATTGTCTGAATCACCTGTCGTATTAACCATTTCAGTAATTCCTCTGTGATCATTCCCATGCTCAAGTTCATCATCAGTAACACCCTTTTCTGGGTCTTTGTCGGTTAGCCATTTTTTAGAGTATAAATCAGCCAAAGTAGAAGGCTTTTTAGAGGTTTTACTTCGGAAAGGGTTTTCAGCAGGTGACAAGGTTTCCTGAACCTCAGCAGAGCCATGTTCTGATCTGATGGATGGAGGGTTAAGAAGTTGAGAACGGAAACTTCTGCTTGTCCAAAACCGATAGGCTGATCCTTTTTTATGGTTCTCTGAAAGCTGATGCAACCCAAACCGGGGAACTATTGCGTTGCTCAAAGTCTCAAACATTTTATTGTTGATCCCAAGCCTTCTGCATGCCTGTTCATATAGTCATGCAGGTGAAGGGTGTAAAATTACTAATTTAATTTCATGCACGAATGGATATACCGGGTGACTCACTAAACTGAAATGTCGAAGTAATACGAAGTATAGGTTAGAAGAATCTAGTGAAAGACGATTTAACTTAAAAATTAATGACCCCTTATGTCATTTGCGACTCTTAAAACAGGCACAGACTCTTGTGATCATATTTATCATGGACTGTGATCCTTTTAAATCATTAGCGACCACGTGACCGTGGTAAGAGATCTTTTTAACTTCATTTGCAATATGGTTGAACAATAAATTATTACGGAGTATAATACTGTCTCGTAACAGACATACTCTTACTAAAACATCGTAGGCACAAAAGACGAGATGTCCCAATATATTTTCTGGGACGATGCAACGTACCTCAACTCCAAGCAGTCCCTTTGAATCTTCAGCATCAATTATGTCAATGAATTGTTCCTCAAGGGGAAGCTCCACAAGCTGCTCTGTGTTTTGAACTTGTTTTTCTGACGCAAGATTGTCATACTCACAATCGGTAGTTTTATGTTCAAATAGTTTCGGAGAAAACTTCTTCAGCAGTTTCAAACAACTAACAGGCTGCCAATTGTCACAGTCACATAAATCAGAAGTGTTAGATAACAATGTACGAGTAGAATAAGCCCTATCACAACTGTCGATATTTGATGGCTTTCCATTCTTACGTTCTTAAAACCGATACAACTACAAGGACCACTTTAGTCACAAAGAATTGGGATTGGGTAGCATGAAAACATAAACTGGGAGGATGTTGAACTAGTAACTAAAGAGGCAATCAAAGCGAGATACCTTTTTCTTCCCTCTTGATTTGCTCTTCTTTGATTTTGTAGAAGTGTCCTCACTACTTACATGTGCCTCAAATTTTTCAACAAGTCCAGCCCGCTCCAGCCTTCCGCAATCCTGAAAACCAGAAAGAAGATCATAAACTATTCCAAGAGCAGATCAACTATCCAGAAAGGAAAAGAAGTTACACGTCGCCAATTTCTGTGTCCTTCCGTTCCATGGTAACGAAGTTCTTTCTTGATGTCGTAGACTACCAAAACCTTCAAGGGAAAAGATATATATCATGGACCACGAAAATACAAACTGAAGCTACAAATTCTCTATGTTATAAACACAACACACCTGGCCTTCAGCTTGCTCAAGTCGATCACAAATGGCTTTCAGGGCAGGCAAAAAGTCCTTCACACGCACGTCATCTTGGCCACCTTCATGGTCTTCTTCCACAAGGTTGCTCTCTTTAGTGATCTCAAACCGTAGCTGGGAATTCAATGACGGTGCATACCGATGCAAACGGATCAAATTGGTATGGAAGGGTTGACTACTTTTAGGGTCCTTGTCACTGCCTGCTTCCTTAGTTCTCACCATTGTAGAGTGCCGAACAATCAAACCCCATGACTCGAGTCTTTTAACCACGTAGCCGAAATTGTTTGCCGGCACCCCAAGTTCCTTACAGAGTTGGTGCTGTGTCACTCCAGTTCCTCTGGAATAAAGCAAAGCAAACCATCAGCTTGCTGAAACAAGTTGAGTCCCTTTTATCCGATACCAAAATCCCGCCATTATTTACTAAATACATATTGTTTTTATTCCTATTTCTTGCCATCATACTAGCATTTTGATGATTTCATCTGAGATTTTCCCAACCGATTTAGTTAGTACCATTCGAGTAAACTTCACAGTTTTATTCTGCTAACCCGCAAATCTTATCATGATGGGCATGCTCTACTCATGACAGATTGACAGACACCTATCGTCATTACATCCATTAGATTGATCACATTCATAAATAAACCAAACACAGAAGGTGCAAATCACAATCTTTAAAGTTCTGTCGAATCCGAAAGTACCAAGCTTTGTTCACAAATTCTTCAATTTCAATCATGATACACTTGAAAGACAAAAAACACACATAAGCTTATTATTGTATAGACTGTCACGAGCTACACAAAAATGCATCTTCATTAGCAACTCCACATATCAAAGCATGCCTACTTATAGAGTTATAGCCAAATAAAAACATCAGCTAGCTAGTTTGATCACACCTCAAAACCCAATAAAGAAGAAGAACCATCTTAAACAATTTAACCAATCAAGAGTCTCCTACAAACCCTCTTTAAACTATCCACAAAAATATTATTCGAGAAATTGTAGGCAAGGAGATAAAAAAATCCGTCTATTCACGAGAATTTGTGACACCAATTGAGGGGGGGAAATTCGGAGCTTTGTTCGCGATTAGATCATGAAGAACAACAACAACATTACCTCAGCACCTCAAGAACTTCCCCGCCTCAGCTTTTGAGGCAAGGAGTCAAATGTACGCAGCTTTAACCTTTGTTAGTGACAAAAAAGTTGTATCTACATGACTCAAAATGAAAATTGCATTGAGAAATTAAACTAAAAACATAGATGAGGTCAATAAATTCAATCACACCAAATCTCGAAAGCTACACCATCATAAACTCAAACCTAAAAGGAGGTAATGGGTCGGGTGTATGCAACCTTAAGCCCCTAATTTTTATTTCCATCACAAAAAGGCCGTATCCATATAACCCAAAATGAAAATTGCGTATATGAGCTCATTTAATCACAATCATAAATTTACAATCCAACAATCAAATTAAACCTAAACATGAAACGATCACACCAATCTCAAAACTCAAAAAGACGAAAATACCCACAAACCTAGCAGCAGCAAGACGATCAAGCACGCGATGCTGAGGAAGGGCAATTTGGGAAGATTTAATATCATACAGCCCAACAAAACACCCTCTTAGCTTTTCATCAGCAACCACCTCAACCAAATCCGAATCCGGGTCCGACCCAGCACCGACCCGGATACCTGGAACCACGGAAAGACCCGAAATCACTGCCCGCTTGAGTGCCGGGCAAAGGGTCAGGCCCGCGGCAGTTATCGGCGCGCGGAGGCGATTCCATAGTTGGACGAGTGTGATGCCGTTTACGCCATTGGAGCATATTTCTTCTATTGCTGCGTGGACGATCGTGTCCATTGGTTCAATTGGTTCAGTGACGGAACCAGGATTTAAAATTAAGGGACGAAAAGAAAGTCAGAAATTTCAATTAATAGTTTCGAGCGAGCGCTTCTGTTAGCCTTCCCTTAGTTCCGCCACTGGATGGGTTGATCGGACGGTGGTGATGGAGTTGTGAAATTTGGCGGGAAATTTGTAACGGTTTTTTTTGGGGATTTTTAATTTCTAGGTTTTGATTTGGAGGAGAGGTCATGGGGTAATTAAATGATCGTGGTAGTGATGGACTGATGGTCTAGGGTTCGAATCTTCTGGGAGAGTTTGTTTTAGGGAAGATGGAAATTTACTGGGGATTTTATTTTATTATTATACCGGAAACAGCATATATGCAATTTCATGAAGGGATCACCAAATTTGAACCGGGTTGTTGATTTGATTTGATTCGGATTCGGATTGAGTTTAATTTGTTCATTCGTTAAATTTAAATTGAATAGTTTCAAGGTTGTATATATAGCGTGTTTGGTTACCATTTAATATGGTTTATCTATACTTATTTTTTTTTAAGTTGGTTTATTTTATTTTTTTAGTAATTTCAGCAATGTTACAACATAGATAATAGATTTATATGGTGAAATTATTCAATAAAAATCAGCAAAAAGAAAAAACATCAATCAACTTCAAAGATTTGGGGACTATTAAATAGGGAGAAAAGAAAGTTTTTTTTTTTTTTTTTGTATTTTTCCTTGCGGAGTATTTTTTTTTTCTTTTCTCTAGTGAAGTGTTTCTGTATTCGGTTAACAACTAGTTTTATTCTCGTGCAATAATTGCACGGGTTGCTTTTAAAAATGCAAGTAAAATATGAAGATTTTTATAAAATAAATTTATAACTTCACTCATGACATTGTTGTTAATGATTGGTTGTAGGTATAAAATTGAAAAACGTATTAAAAAAATGACTTAAAAATAATATCATGATTTTAATACTACACTTAAATCGATATAAAAAATAAATAAAGATCTTCCACACCATAGATTGACGGAGTGAAAATAGAACAATATCATCTCGACATTTAAAAATATATGTTGATAAGAAAATATAACTAAATTGACTTCAATCTATCCAAATCAGCCCAAATTACTAACCTCAAAATTCATACCATTATATGGAATAACTTTTACAAACCCCCAATCTACCCTCACTAATCATAAATTCCTAATCCCTCTAACCTTGCTCACCCCATTTTTCTTTGACAATATTAATGCAGCCAAAAGTATATCAAGCCAAACCCATCGATACCCATCATCGATTACTAAACCTATGTTCAACAACATACTCCTATAATACACTTACTGTCAGACCATCACTTATGTACCAATAATATATCACTTCACTTTTATCATTATAGAAAATCCACCAAACACATGTTTATGAAAAAACCTTCCCTATATCCAGCCAATTTGTTTATATCTAATATTTCCATCCTTTAAAAAGACATATGAACAAATTAATTATTAAATACCCACATTTCTATCTATTTCAATCGATATTTGTTGTAGATCTCTCTAGTTTTCACTTGTTATGACTTTTTTATCGATTGACTCAAGGTATAGTATTAAATTGAAACTCCATTTTTAATCATCACACAATTGTTTAATTTCATTTCTGGATTTTTTTTTTTGAGCTTTTCAAATTTGTTGCACGCATCTATAAATATTTATTTAAACGTTTAAGTTCAAGCTTTATTTGTTTTAACCTGATTTTCTTGATGTATTTGAATCTGGTTATAATGATTTTGATTTTGTTTTTTACTAACATTTTTTTTATCTAAATTTAAATTGTTAAGAGTTCAAATTTTAGTTTTTAAATTGTTAAAGTTCAAATTTTAGTTTTTTAAAACCAGATTTCTTGAAGTTTTTGATTCTGGTTATAATGATATCAATTTTGTTTTCAATACTGGCATTTTTTTTCTATTATGATACTTCGTATTCTTTTAGTGATTTTGTATTTTTTTTAGATTGTTTATTTTTTTTTAATCAGTTGATCATAAAATTTATAATTGATGTTTTATAATTTATAATTGTTGTTTATAATTGATAATTGATGATTAGTCGTAAAAATATTATGTTTATAATTGATGAATTTGATTTTGTAATTTTTTGATGTTCGTGTTTTATTTGCAACATCATTTATGGATTTGTATAGTTGATATTATTATGTTTTTGTCTATTTGATAATGTAGATAATGTAGAAGTTCTAAAGAATAAGAAATATGAGAGAGAGTAATTAATTACTTTGAGGATAGTGGGAAGGAGAGTGGGGACACTTTGGTTTTCCATGGCTCAAATTAATTAGCCAATAGAAACTCTTTTAAATGTTTTGGGTTTTATAGTATAGAGATGTTTTGGCTTTATAGTATAGAGATTTTAAAAGGGGAGCACTTTATATTCCCAAGTATGGTTGCAAATATTTAAATATCAATTACCCACCTACCAATGTGTTGATCACAAATTTTCAATTTTTCTTTATTTTTACAATTTTATTTTATTTTTAAACGCTTGAAAAACAATTAATCGAAGAAATTGGGTGGGGGTGGGATGTTGGTGAAATTAATTATCAAAATATGTTCTTGCAAACTCATTTTATTTTTTTCTTTTTCTAGGAATAAAGTTAATTAAAAATTTGCTAAATGACGTTGATTTAAATTGTCATGTCGTACATGAGACTTAATAAGTTCAAGAATTTTGAAACTAAATAAAAAGTCTGAACCAAGGCGACTGGATGACTTAGGCTTACGTTTAAACAATGATTCGATAGTAAAGAGGTTATGATCTAGTAGTTAAGACTTAAACAACACCGATAAGAATAAAAGTAATATACTAAATATTGGGTAAACCTTTGAATCGAGTATATACAATAAACACATTTTTGAAAAAAAAAAAAAATGTCATATGGCCTGCTTTTTGCAACACTATCATTTTCAATGTCCTCGAAGAATCAGTATTATTTTAGCTTACGTTCTCATAAAATAAAATTGACAAAATCCATGCAGGCACTTTCTGTACAACTACTGTACTTTTTCCTAGCAATTTTCATGGAAAATGAAATAAATTTTGTTGCACAAATACTATATTGCTTAAAAATAAATAATTTCATTGGCCTGTTCCATGCCTAAGCACGCACTTCTTTTTATTGTGAAGTATATATCAGTAATATAGTTTTTGACGTAATTTTCATTTTGAGTCATTTAAAAAGATCCCCTCCTACCTTATACAGAGTAATTAATTAATGTCGGGTCGTCGTTGTTATGCTTGTTCCAAACATTGAGTGTTTCAGGAGTAGACATTGTCAAAGATCAGAAGACTAGTTTAATTTGTTTGCTGTTGCTGAAAATAATACTTGTACCTTAATTAATATTTATTAATATTAATATTTGTCCTGTGTTTTTAGAGAAATTAAAAGAACAATTAGAATAAGTCTGATATTTTACATTTTTACCAGTCTTTCAAATTAACAGCCTAAAGACTGAATTGTTGCTAAATTGCCTATAAATTTCTCTTGAATTGTTGAACACCTAAACCAAATATATATGCTAAAATTAATCATTTTATTTATTGAAGTCTTAAAACAATCAAATATTTTACACTCATTAACCTTGCTTAGAGCTTCTTTATTATAAAAAGGTATGTAAAATCTTTTTTAACTCTTGAATTACTATTTTCTCGTGTGATATTCTCAATATTATATAATATCGTCTACTAATAACGTTATTCCAGTGCCTCAAAAACGTTATTAATGAATAATGATCATATACTCATCAATGCTTACAGGAAAGAACTCGATCTCCTACCGCGAATTCATCTTCAAATGGCCTTATCATGGTTAGAATTTTTGCAAAGAATTTGGCCGATTTCATCCTTGTATAATAATCTCGAAAAAGACTTAAACATGTCTAATAATAACTTAGTTAACAAGCTCAATATACCTGATCACACAAAACAGTTTGTTTATGTAATTCAAGATCTGCAAACAAAATCTTCAATCTACATTCTATATGTTCATGGCCTTTCTGAAAGATCAGCTTCGGATACAGAGAGCTTAATTAGGGCGGTTCAGCCAGACGCGGTCATCAGTGATTGGAGTTGGGCTTATACGCCGGTCCATGACTTTGGTGACAGTCCAAATGAGCCGATTCCAACTTCATGGTTTGTGGTAATGAAGCAATGTCTCTTGTATAAAACAAATAAATATCGGTATCAGAATGTTGCTAGGAACTGTTTGTTGCAGGAAATTTTTGGTGTGGGATATGAAAGGCACCATCTTGTTGCAAACAAGATTTCGGATGAAATTGGAGCGTCCTTTCTCATGGGTTCTCCTCATTATTTCAAAATGAAGCCAATCAAGGCTGAAAAACAGGTTGATTTAAGTTCTAAGATACCGTTATTTGCAGCGGATTTGTACTCAATATTTACATTGCATTCATTGAATAGGCCCCTAGCTAGTGTACAGAAACTGCTCATTGATGTCGAAAATGGAGGAAAGGTAGATACTCGAGATTTGACTCAAGTTTACAGCTTCCGGAATGCTGTTGAGGCTCTGAGATTGAACAAGTACCGTGAAGGAAGATGTCGCTACATACATAAGACAGCTGACAGTAAAGTGGCTAAATTCTCTGATCTTTCGGGTGAAGAACAGTCTCAGTATCTTGCAGCACAAGGAATACGCGAACAAGCAAAGAAGTTCAAGAAAATAGTGGTGATAACAGGTCAAGATGACTGGACTGGTATCGAAAAATTCTGGAATTTTCCACTTTTTCAAGAAACCAAAGGCATGACAGGAATGCTATATGTGAGCAAAGACGAAAGTGGAGTAGAACTATCATCATCATCGGATAATGATCGACTTGAAAGGCGGCCAGTGAGTTTACTTGCTGGTGAAACGGTAAGTTTGGCCGCATCTGTGCTCTTTAGAAAGAAACTTGGACATGTTTTTAAGTTCATAAGACAAGAGAAGAAAGCAATTATACCCTGGTTTGCTTTCTCTGGTTTCACGACTTGGTTGCAGTACGGTGATGCTATTGCATCGCTTCCTGCTGCACCGGGTATTGCTCGTTTAGGCCGTGGAATACAAAGCCTGCAGCAAGCTTCTCGAACGATTAGGCATCCAAATGGGAATGGCCCCTGTATTCATGAACCCTAAACCCGCAACCTTAAACCCTAAACCGTAAATATTTATTGTGTGATATGTCGCAACCTGTATATATATTCTTTGTTCTGTACATTCTTTGATTTCTATTTATCAATTGGTACATTAATGTTGTCAGAATCTGCGTAAATCGTAATCCTCTGCAAAGCTACTTCCTCCGATTCTTTGATTTCTATCTATTAATTGGTACATTTCGGTGCAAATTAGTTTACATCTGTTTTATTTCTTCAAATCGATTTGATCTCCATGTTACAATTTGCTCCATAACATTGTTTAAAGAAAATACAACTCGAATACTAACTAACTGTTCAGGCTTTGAACCCCAAAACTCCAACTTATTACAAGAATAATAAAACTTGACCTAACCCAACCAATAACACAACCAAAAGAAACTAATAACTACGGAGTACAAATTTCAAACACTGACCAGCTTAACTCGTGTGACAGGTCTACTTGCAAGCCTGTAGCGGACCACCACAAAGGCACTTATTGTGAGCAAAAATGCTTGCATCCTTAAAAAGTTGACCATTTGGTATTGGGCCACAAAGTTGGTTATAACTCACATCAAAAGTATAACTAAACATAGAGGTCAAGCTCGACTTGCTATAACCCATAGGTGGTTGAAATTCGCCAAGCCACCTCGGAAGCGACCCGTATATCATATTGTGGCTAATATTAAAGCTCCATAATAGAGGGGGAATTTCCACATTTGATAAATCAAACTTGAAAAAATTATTGTTGATATGTATTTCACCCGGTCCCAAATTTTCCTTGTCGAACAAAAATGACGCGTCTCCGGTAAGTTTATTGTGGTTAAGCTCAAGAAATGTAATTTTGGCTCGGCCCAACAATGTCGGGATCGGCCCAGTTAGTTGGTTATGAGAAAGGGAGAGGGTTGCGAGTGAAGGATATTGGGCCAAAAAATTTGGTATCGGGCCGGATAAAGCATTAGACCCGAGTTTTAGGCTATTTAGTTTGGTTAATTGGGCTAAGCCCAAAGGTATTGGGCCAGTAAGTTTATTATCAGAGAGGTCCAAAAAGGCCAACTCCTTAAGTTGGGTTAAAAAAATCGGTATCGGGCCGGATAATTTGTTGGAAGAAAGGAATAAAAGAACCAAATTTTTGAATTTTCCAATAAATTGAGGTATTGGGCCAGTATGCTTATTGCATAGAGAAAGCCCATTTAATTCTGTGAGTTGGGCCAAAAAATTCGGTATTGGGCCTGAAATATTTGTATTCGAGATCCATAATTGAGTAATTTGGGTAAGTTTACCTACGGAAGACGGGATAGTACCCGAAATATTCGGAAGATCCATTAAAAAGAGCTTAGTGAGCGAAGTGAGCTCACCGATGGAAGATGGGATAGGCCCATGGACTTGGGTATCGTTGGTGATTCCTAACTCGTCGATATGGCCATCGGCCAAGCATTTAACTCCGGCCCATTTATCGCAACAATTTGTTTTGGGAACCCATGATGCGAGTGAAGACGGGTTGCCAAAATGTTTTTTGATTCGTAGGAGGGTATTTTTGTCATTTGGATGGCAGGAGTAAATTCCGGCTTGAGATAAGTTGGTAAATGATGAGACGAGGAGGAAAACAAGGAAATAAATCGATTGACTCATATTGTATTACTGTTTTGGGAATAAGTTTTTACCGTGCAATTAGGGAAATGAAATGGCCTATTTATATAAGAGTAGAGCTAGAGAACGGTATTAAATTAACCCCGTAAGTTATGAATATATATCACATGGTGAAATTCCATAATTTTTTTACTGATTATTAACATTAGAAAATTTACTGACATGTGGTAAAATCGAGTCATTTGGACCAAGCAGCACGTTTTAAAGGTAATTCTTTAACACAAGTTGACAAGACTAAAATGTCTAAAAACCAAATCAAACGTTTTGCTTGTGACGGGCATTATCCGTCACAAGCTGAAGACGGATAGTGTCCCTCTCACAATAAAGCAAGTGGAGGACAAGTGGGTGGGAAATGGAGCATCTATGTTTGGTGTCACTTGCATATTGTAAGAGGGGCACTATCCGTCTTCAGCTTGTGATGGATAGTGCCCGTCTTCAATGAGAATTTGTGAAAGCAGATAGAGTATTCAGTTAAAACAAAAACATCCATCTTAATCTTAAATTAAGAATGGTAGATCAGTAGATGAGATAAGACCAAAACGTCTAAAAACTAACAAAAAATTTCGGTTTAATGTGGATGAATATGTAAGTTAAAGCATATTTGACCCGTTTTCATTCTAAAACAAATACCGCCGTTTTAAAAGAGACTTGTATAAACCCAAATTCGTATGAATGAAGCAACTCTTTACTCTGAGGAATACTATTCCACATTTTATCATTGAATCATGTGTGACAGAGAAGGTCGTGTTAGACTGTTAGCTCTTTGAATTTCTATGATATACTCGCGTTTCAAAATTTCCCACGTTTTAAAATAAATCAAAAAATTTGAAATTTTTTTGGAACTTGATCCCTCAGTAAGCAGATTTTGAAACTAATTATGGCAGGAGCATATAATATACTGAGAAAAAATAGAGAAATCAATCTCACCATGTGCATTCTTAATGACTTGTGTTTTGACCACGCAGAAGACTTTAATTTAGAACCTTAAATTATACTCAAAACACAAATTTTCGTTTAAAACATTATCTGTCTAAGTTTAAAACGAGTTAAGTATCATAACACTTGTATATATAAGACAAATACATATATTTTTCCTATGCATGCATTATTATATATACATAAGTGGTATATATTTAACCCGTCTTAAACTTAAGACGAATAATGCTGCACATTTTTCAAGGAAAAATATATATGGAGGAAGCATCCCTATAATCTTCCTAAATTTTATTATTAAGTCCTTAATTTCCATTATAAATAACCAATGAACTTGATAATCATAGTGTACTACTCTACTATCTACAAGCTAGTAAATTGCTAATAATCCTAATATGAGTCCAAAAATGTTATCTACCCAATTATTTATAATACTCCCTTTATTTCTTTTGTGTAATTTATTATTACTCGACTTTGCGAAATCTCAAACATTTCCCGATTGTCATCCACACGATAAAAAAATCCTCCTTCGCATAAAAAGTCACTTGGGAAACCCTTCCTCTCTTTCGACATGGACCAAATCCGAGAAATATTGTTGTGCATTATATCATGGTGTCGTGTGCGACCTACAAGGTCGTGTTAGCTCTTTAAATTTCTATGATATACATGATTATCACGGTACTATCCCAGCTTTTCTAGATCGCCTTCCGGGCCTTGTCGATCTCTCCTTTATGAACATTCCCAACCTTTCCGGCCCAATACCACCCTACATTGGGAATCTTACCAATCTAATATCATTCTCCATTGTCTCAACCAACTTAGGCGGTCCAATACCAGATATCATATCCCGATTCACCAACTTACTTATATTAACCATGTCCGACAATAATCATGTCGGACCAATCCCTCGATTTCTATCCCAAATGTCGAACCTAACCCGCTTGGATCTCTCCTCAAACAAGCTCACCGGCCAAATCCCTGCTTTTTTGGGCCGACTCAAGAGATTGGATTACCTCAGCTTATCCTCAAACAAACTCACCGGCCCAATTCCGCTTCCCTTAGCTCAATTAACAAACCTAAACTCCCTCAATCTTAGCTCAAACAAATTATCCGGTCCGATACCGGATTTTATAGGCAATCATCTCATAAAATTAAGCACCCTTGAACTTGATTCAAACTATTTTTCAGGCCACATACCCAAATCTTTAGGCCAATTACCAAATCTCAAATCCCTATCTCTATCCAAAAACAAATTAAATGGGTCAATACCCAAATCATTAGGCCTAGCTAACATTTTAGTGATAAAACTTGCATACAATAATCTAAGTGGAGATGCCTTATTTTTGTTTAACAAAAATAATATGGCAACTTTTGAACTTATTATCAACAACAATAAACTAAAATTTGATTTCTCAAATGCGGGTTTGGGTCGTTTAGTTAGCTTTAACATAAGCCATAATATGATATATGGATCCCTTCCCAAATGGTTCGGGGAATTATATTTGGATTCGACTAGGATAGCGGATGTGAGTTATAACCAACTTTGCGGCCCAATCCCTAATGGTCGACGTTTCAAGCGGTTTGGGCCGAGTATGTTTGCCCACAACAAATGTCTTTGTGGAGGTCCATTACCGGCTTGCAAAAGATAAATGGGGAAAGTACTAAGAGAATGATAGTTTCGTAGGTCTTCTGAAAAATCGTCTTTATAAGATAGTGTGGTTAATTGCAGTAATCAATTGATTATGTAAGAATCATTATTTCCTATGTTGATAGATCATAGAAGGCAATCAATAAAATAGTTGAGATGTGCATTGAATTTGTTCTAGCTGTACTAATTTTATACGTTCAACATTGTAATACACAAGTTCATTATTGTGGCAAATCGATTTTATTTTTCTTCGTACGGCAATATAATCTCCCTTAAACTAAAAGAATTGGACGACTAAGAATTTTTGCCGCTCAAATTTTTTAGCAAAAAATAAGCCTCCATTAACGGACCATTCTATATAAATATTTTGTTAATATTGGGCATGCATCTGTTATATGAGTATCATGTTTACGATCTTTCAAAACTAAATGTTTTTTTTTTTTGAGAAGGTCTTATACATAAAAAGTTATATATATGACAAAATGCAATGAAATACAATTTCTTGCATATCGTTTCTTAATTATCGACAGAATATTTTTTATTAAAAAATTACATTTAATACTAATAGATGAAATATCTTTTTACACATTAGAACCCTCTTATAGCGTAACACTGTCTTGCATATCATTTCTTAATTACTAAGATTTGTATGCAATACCATCTAAAATACCGTGCATTAGCACGGAATCTACACTAATTCTTGTATAAAACCGTTTTACACGAGTGTTATTTTGAAACCTCATGAAATTTGACCTGAATAACCCCACCAAAATAACTTTCTTCAATCACCACATTCCATAGTAATAAGGGTATCAAGATCTTTTGCAAATAGTAATTATATGAGGTACACTCGTAAAAAATTCGGGAAATTTCCTAAAAACTACGAAAATTTTATCCGAGGTCCCCTACTAGCAAGAATAATAACAAGAGCAGTACAAAATAAAATTCAAAAGATAAATACTCTATATTATTCTACAGTGTTACCTTTTTTTTTCTTTGTAATAAGTATTTTAATCAAAGTAAACAAATAATTGAAACAACGGAATACCTAATAGCAATTAATAAGTCACATTTTCATTTCCTTGGACTGTTTTTAAAGCACTCTTGAATTGATGGCTCCAAAGTTACAATAGTTACATGAGTTTATGGAGGTCTAAGTTGTGTGTATAATAGGATATTTATAATAGTTGGAATCACCTTAAGGTTTTGGTTGAGATGGTTCATCTATCCGTGTACTCTCCATCCGCTGTTGTTATCCACAAATATGAATTGTTGAATGTCAAATTTAGTTTCGGGTGGGTTAGACAGTGTGGAAATGACCTTAACTTCCAGCAGGATCGGATGCCTAGTTTCGAAAGTTTAGGAAAGGCGGGTTGGTGATGGCTCTCACTGCTATCGCCTGATCGCCACCATCCTTTCAACTTCGTAAGGAAATAAATCTCAAGATATTCAAGAGAAGGGAAGAATGTGGAGTCCAATGAACTCGAATCAGTACTACTTGTCGCCTCGTCTTCCATGTACACCAAATTCTCCAACTCAATGAGAGAAAGAGATTTAAGATGCTGCAGCTTACTTAACACAGGCAGTTCTTCCAGATTAGTGCACTTACAGAGCTGGATATACACGAGTTTGGGAAGAACGATAGCCCAGTTCTCGCGTGCACTTCCCCATCTTGCTATTTTCTCGCCTCCACGTTTACTCAAACTAAATTTCCTGAGATTGGGGTGCGGTTTCAGTTTTTCCATCACAATATCCTCCTTTATTAAATGAGCATGATCAGAAACACTTATCACCACTTCGTTCAGATGTTCGGCCTTTTCCAAACAACTCCCTTCCCAGTCATATCCCTCTGCGCGTTTGAATTGTTTCCCTAGCCGGATGGATATGCCACCCTTGAGGTTCACTGCAAGGTTTCTGAGATCAGTAAGTTGCCCAACCCGCTGAGCAGCACTAGCTCTCTCATCCTCGACCACAAACTCTGTCAACCTACGTAAGCGACTCAAATTACTCAGACCAGCTGGCATGCAGCTCAACTGTAAGCAATAATCTGTATACAGGTGAGTGAGATTCACCAATTTGCTAAATTCTTTTGGCCATTTCACCAAGAATTTGCAGTAACTTATATCCAATGTCTGCAAGTTATGCAACCTCACAATGGAATCGGGGAGTTTCTTCATTTTGGAATAGGAAAGATTGAGATATCGTAAATGTAACAAGTTACCAATTGTATCAGGTAGTCTAACATTTGCGCTTTGCAAGCCCAATGCCCTTAAGCAACCCCAATTCTTGGGCATCTCAATTGACGACAATTCGTCTCCACGGTCAACTTGCTGGCTACTTCGAAACATAAGATATGAACGTATCTTACTCTTAAAGTGAATGTCGCCACTCTTCATAGGCCCATCAAATAATAGATGGCGAACAGTACATTCCAAATTGGAAGTACCAGAATTCATAATACGAATCTCCTTCCTCGAAACCCTTTGAGCAAGATCGTGCATAAAGTCGTGTATTTTAAATGACTTCACAACACCATACTGATCCCTCTTGACATCTTGGAAGAAACATCTTTGTAGCAAAACCGAGAAGTGCTCTTCCCCTGCATTTTCAATACTCTGACCTTCCCAAAATGGCACAATGTATCCTTGTGCTTCCCAAAGGTTCATTAACAACTCTTTGTCGATAACATAATCCTTAGGAAATATTGCGCAATACGCAAAACAACTTTTTAGAGACGGATCAAGGTTATCATAACTTAACTTCAATATAGACATAATTTCATTCTCTTCCTTTGAGAATTCAGCAAACCCGCTCCATAGAAATGTCTGCCATGTAACTATGGGTTGACCATGTAGAAGGCTACCTACAACCTTAATAACTAGAGGTATATTAGAACATAGCTTAACTATCTTCTCGGCTACGTCGTTAAACACAATGGGTTTTGATCCGTTTCCAAAGGCCACCATCTTAAATAAATGCCGGGAACCATCATCAGAAAGCCCTTTCAACTCATGAATATCATCCCCTACGATTCTAGCTATCTTCATCGACCGTGTAGTTACTATGATCCTACCTCCACTTCCATCAATCATCAATAGGTCTTTTAACTGATTTAGTTGTCCCGTGCTCTCGGTCCATATATCGTCTAAAACAAGTAAAAACCGTTTTCCTTTCACATGACTTTGAAACATACCTTGAAGAAATTGAATTGATGAACTAGAGTCAAACTTACAGTTGAGTAACTCTAGTATCTTAACAAGAATATTTTTTCTGTCAAGCGGGGATCCGTCTTGATCAGACACGCAAATCCACAACCTCAAGTTGAATGCAGATTCAATCGCATCATCGTTATAAACAAGTTTAGCAAGAGTGGTTTTACCCACACCCCCGACTCCTACAATAGTAAGAAATTTAACATTGGCCGTAGAATCGAGCAACATGCCTATAACATTCTTAGCATCATCATCTCTACCAACAACAGTCGGAGCACATATATAAGAGAAGGTTTCCTCCCTTGCCCTTCTATGAGGTTGGGTACCGATACCAAGCCCAAATTTAGCACGATCATCAGCTACACCGTCTAACAATTCCCTAATCTTATTAACTTCCCCAGCAATTTTAAAATGCTTAAAAAAGTAGCGTACCTTTTTGGTAATGTTGCCACCTTTCAAGAGCTGGTTAAGTTGTGCCCGGGTGACTATCTCGTCAAAAAAATCATCAGCATCATAAATAATGTCCTTGAGTTGTTGAATATAGTTAAGATCAACATTGGATAACTCTGAATCGACTTTCTTCTCAGCGTCGAGTAGCAAGTACTTGACAGTTGTAACAGTTTTCTCAAGTTTTTTGAGTTTGGATTTATAAGGCAAACTAGACCAGGTGTCTTTGAGGACTGAACTGTTCAGTGCCGTCAAAAGTGTATTTACAACACTGAGTGCGATTTCATAGCCGGACATTTTGATGTTATGGTGGCCGGAGGAGGGGATTTTGATTAAATTCAATTTGACTAGAATGAGGAGATGTATTAGAATGAACTTAAAGTCTTAAAACTGTGATTGATATATTTATATAGAATAGAATTTGAATAATGGAGAAGACATGAGGCAAGTTCTAGGATGGCCGGTGACCAGACCAGTCCATCGTATTGGGACTAAACAGAGTTGAAAAATAACCTAATATGATGATACTGACGGGATTTGAACCCATGTAATGAGTACTAAATTCATGACTCTATCAGGTAAACTAACTGACATGCGCATTGATTATGACTATACGAGTATAATAATAGTCTGCATTCTGCAGACGCGCAATGCTATATTTTAAGGAAAAAATGGATCTTGAGATCTTTGAGGGAGTTATACAAAGAACGAAAGGGCAAGTGGGCAACATGCTGGAAATGCTTAGAACTAATTAATCTGTTTTGTTAATCTTGCTCTTATCCTATCTCTCGTTCTCTTCTTATAAAAAAAGAGACTAACAGTTGACCAAAGTCTAAGTCTGTAATTTTCTAAGGTAGTCTAAAGTAAGAAAAATAACATAAGGTAGTTTTTTACAAATACCCCTAAATATAAGGTAGTTTGGACAAAAAAACTCAAAAACTTATGTTAAATAGAAAAATAATAGACTGTAAATCGGATCGTTGACTTGGAAGATGCTCTAATAAGGAATATTTGAATCGGTTAGCATAATAAAGGAACATTGAACAAATGTACTCCTTACATTAGAATATCAAAAGCGACTAGCTATTCCCTCTTAAAACGGATATATCCGTCTAAGTTTAAAACGTGTATCAAAGACCGAGAATGAGTGTGAGTTTTGTGTATGTCATAATTTTTTCATCTCTCATCGTGTGTCGTACCACCGAAAATAAGACCGAGAATTTGTTTTTGGTCATAATGTGTATTTTTTGGTTCTTGTTCTCTATTCGTCGTCGACTCATTGTAGGTGACGGAGCTGAAAGATGGGGTATGCATTGGAATTACCATGAATCACTCCATAGGCGATGGTACAACATAATTTTTTGCTACAACATAATTTTTTGCTGAGTCTAATGAGTTCCATTTTCATCTAAAAGTGTTATTGCTACAACATAATTTTTTACATGTTCTAAAAAAAGGACAAACTCGAAATGATTTTTTCAATTCATTCTCAGTATAGTAAAAGGTTGAAAGCAACTTTAAATGTCATTTGTAAATGAAAGAACCATGCCACGAGAGTATAAGTATTTTAAATTTTCTAATACTTTATATTCCAATTATTTATTTACATTTGATGAAGTTATTCGTCCCTCATAAAGAATATAAAAATAACCAATCACATTAGTTTTTATTAAAATTGTACCAACGGTGCATGATACACGGCACATTTAATAGATAAACTAAATCATTTTAACAATTATAAAATCAAATCATCGATGGATGCATTTATTAGTGATTGAAGTTGACTTAGAAATAGGTTTGAAATCGAAAATGTCTTAGTCTTCTTGACTCTTGTGATTAAAACAGACCTATTGTGAATAATAGGTCTCGGGTTCAAATTCTTCTGAACTCTTCTATTATAACAAAAATTCTAAAATCCACCGGATGTACAAGAATATCGTACACTAGGCCTGGTCAAAGGTGCGGGTCGACCTGGCTAACCCGGACCCGACCCGCCAGTGGACCCGCCTTGCACCCGGACCCGTCAGACCCGGACATGGAACCGGCCCGGCCCGTTTATACCATATGACCGGGTCCGGGTCAGAATTTTTGAACCCGGACCGTTAGGTGACCCGTCTCAGTAACCCGCCCAACCCGCCCCCAGACCCGTGGGTCTGACCCGCCCGTGACCCGTGGGTCTGACCCGCCAGACCCGGACTCATTATTAAAAAAAATGGCAAACCCAATATCAATAACGATCCATCATTTTATTTATGGGTGATTATTACAACCATTTAGCATAGATGGATGAATAACATTACAAAGAAAGCAAACATTACAACTAGCACGACCATTAGCAGACTAAGCAAATTCTTCAACTCGTTGAGAGACTTCTTAATAGACTCGTGTAGCTCGTCGGGTAGGTTAGCCCCGTCGGAAGTTGATGGAGTCGAATTCATTTGAGATGTTGAGATTTAAGAAGAAATAAGGATGAGGTAGTAAGTATGATGTTGAGAAATTGAGTTTTTATAAAAGTGGAAAGTTACTGTAGCAGAGCCGTTGGACTCGCTCGACCCGTCAGACCCGGCACGCCAACATGGACTCGACCCGGCACGCCAGACCCGCCCAGACCCGCCATTCAACCCGTCTGTTTACCCTTCCGGGTCGGTTCCGGGTTGGCCATCACATGGCCCGGCCCGACCCGTGACGACCCGCCACTATACACCGGGCCGTGTCCGGTTCACTAGCCAATTAACCCGGCCCGCCCTTGACCCGCACCGGACCCGGGTGACCCGCACTAATGACCAGGCCTATCGTACACTCTAGTCAATGAGATACCTTAGTTTTTATTTTATTAAGATTATGTTCTACGAGTATTATTTATGGAAAATTTATTCAATTCTAATATTCTTATTGAATAGGGTGTACGTTGACATGGTACACCCGGTGTACCAAAAATTTCCAAAATAAAAAGTTAAATAACTAACTGAGACAAACTAAAATGTAATAGGTAAAACAAGTTATTGTGGATAATAGGTTTCAAGTTTAAATCCCTACTCAACTCCTCTATCGTAATTTGACTAAGTGCGCGCTTTTTATATTTACTTCTCCCAAAAAATAAAAAAATAGGTAAAACAAATAATCAAGACGGAGGGACTAGTTTACAGGGTGTTTCAATACTTTAAATAGAAGCTCTTGCCTCCAAGGGATGGAGCAATTAGACAAACACAAAGTCAAACCTTTTGATAAAATGACAACTAATGATCTAGAGGTGAAATTAATTTCACAATGTTTCATAAAACCAAAGTTTCAAATTGAAGAATCGAAAACACCACGTTATTTGCTAGGTCCTGATCTAAAATGGCTATCCATTCGTTACATTCAAACCGCTTTTCTATTCAACAAACCGATTACGAACGATTTGGACATGAACACTTTTGTTGAGAAGATGAAGCAATCATTCTCTCATGCTTTGGTTCATTATTACCCTTTGGCAGGAAGGTTTACAACGGTCACGTATCCAGATGAACACGCATGTTCGATTCACGTCGATTGCAATAAGGGTCCTGGAGCACGGTTCATCCATGCGTCTTGTGTAGATGTCACCGTGTCGGATATTGCAGGTCATACTAACAATATGGTTCCTGCAATAGGGCCGTTTTGCAACTTAGGGGAGGTGGAAGTGGTCTGTTACGATGGTCATACTCGAGCTCTCTTGAGCTTACAGGTGCGCTTCTGTTTGATTTTAATTTTTAGCAATGTTGTCAGAATCGGGATCTTACTTGGCTACTTCGGATTGATAGATTAAGTAAAGATTGACTAGCATATATACTAGTGATTCTAAAAACTAACAATAAAACGTAACTTCATTGAAATTTCATATTTATATGCTGGATATATAAAATTTAACTTGAAATCATATCACTAAATGAGTTTAAAGAAACTTTTCATTAATATTTATGTGTGTTTTTTTTTTCTTCTTGTTCCATATATTTTTATTCTCGACTCATTATAGGTGACGGAGCTGAAAGATGGAGTGTGTATTGGAATAGCCATGAACCACTCAATAGGCGATGGTTACTCGTTTATGCATTTCGTGAACTCCTTCTCTGAGATATGTCGCTCCAAAAATGATGAAATCGAGACTATATCGCTATCTCACGTGCCAATAATCAAGCCCTTCCTTCCCCAAGGATGTAACCTACTCCAAAAACTACCTTACCTTGAACCAAACGAGTTTATAGGTCGAGTTGAAAACGACCCTAGAATCAAAGATAAAATATTTCATTTCTCACTCTTATCTATATCAAATTTGAAAAAACGGGTCAACTCAGAGTGCCCTGAAGGGCATGGAAAGATCTCGTCTTTCCAAGCCTTGGCCGCACTTGTTTGGATTTCCATTAACCGGGTCCGAAATAACTCGGCTGAAACAATTGCTATTTGTCTTGTGCCGGTTAACTGCAGGGCTCTGTTTAATCCGCCTTTGTCTCCGAACCAATTCGGGTGCCAATCTCAACCACTTGTATTGACACAAAAAGTGGGTGAGTTAGTCGATAATGGGCTGAGCCATGCAGCTATGCTAATCCACCAAGGCGTATTGGGCTACGATCACAAAGTAGCGGCCCAATGCTTGAAGGCAATGATGGAGAGAACCCAACCGTATTGCGCTTGGATGGGAACCTTATGAACAAAGACAAAATTAGTCTAATTAATTTTACAGGGTCATCGAAATTTGATATATATGGAGTTGATTTCGGGTTAGGAAAACCGGTGGCGACTCGGAGTGGGAGCAGTGGCAAAAGGGATGGCATGGTGGTTGTCCGGCCGGCACGTGACGGCCTTGGAAGTATTGATTTGGAAGTGTCCTTGTTTACTGAGACAATGATAGCCCTTGAGTTGGACCTAGAGTTCATGGAATTTGCATCTTCTTTTTAATTTATTAAAAAAAAAAATGAAAAATGCATGCTTTTCAATTGTACTCTACTATATTATGTACTATTGATTTACAATTTGTGCTCTACGATGTAACCCGTTTGATTCATTCGGTTTTTTTCCGGCCGTATGGAAGTTTCAGTAAACGTAAAAAGTATAATTAGTCGAATAGTTTTCTTGAATTATACTCCAATGATTTCAAGTAATTATTAGCTGTTTATTTGTTCACAAATTTTATGCTAATTTTAAAATTTTTATGGAAATTAAAAAAAAAAAAAAAAAAAACCTGAGTGACTGTTAAATCATGAGTTTTTGTTCACTAGAAGGTCTCATGAGAAACATAATAGGGAAATACAAACTTCAGTGGATCCCTCACCTTATTATATGAGAGGTTTCTCAATAACACTATTGAGATACCGTCTTTCCGAAATTTTTTTGAACTTCTTTTATGAATATCTAATGCAATCAACTTATTTTGATGTGTCTATTCAAATTCATTTACGTCAAAACCACAAATTTTAGGCTTTGACAACAACCTATCATGTCGTATGTACTCAAGTGGGCCCTGTTGGCCGAAAAAAAGTTAAACTAAACTGAAATACGAGTTAATTTATGAAAAGATGAAATAAACTGAACTAAAATACGAGTTAATTTATGAAAAGATGAAATGAACTTAACTAAACTAAAACTAAACTGAAATGAGCTGAAATTAAGTCAATAGAACAGGATTGTAGTCACGTTTCATATGAGTCCAGTCCGGTCCATGCTCGATCTATTATAAATCTTCTAGTTTAATTATAAGTCATTTGTCAAAATTCAGTTGGAATTTAATCTAGGTAAAGCCATATAAATCAGAAATCATAAATGATCTTGAAGTCTTGATCTAGACGATGAATAATATAATAAGTTTTGTTTCAATGACCTTGATATAGTAAATCTCTTAGATGATTTGCTTGTTTCACATGTTATAAAAAATCACATATTCTCATTTAAGACGGCATTATTCAACTTAAACTTAAAACAGATTTATATTATTTATGAATATTAGACAAATATATTGTTTTTTCTATATGTTCTTATATATACACAAGTAGTATATACTTGACTCCTGTTAAGATTAAGACGAACAATATCGTCTCAAGAAATAATTACTCGTTAAAAAAATAAAAAAATAAAAAGTCGGCTCAAATTAATCCAAGACCAGTTTCTGTCGTGACTCGTGAGTGTGTCATGCCATATCTTTTGTTTAACCTAATTTATTCGTCTGCCATAATTTACGTAATCACTACGGTAAACGATTACCGACAATAGTATTTTGAACTTCTTTGGTCCTGCTCCTTTTCTTTAGCTTTTGTGTATCTAATGGAGTATTTTTAGGAAAAAATTATACTCCCTCCGTCCCGGTCATTTGTTGTCCTTTGGTTTTGGCACAAAGACCAAGGAAAGAGGAGGGAGTCAATTATAACATGACAAATGGACTAAATTAAAGGTGAAAAATCAAATTACTCATCAAATACAATCCTAAAATAAAAAGGACAACAAATGACTGAGACACCCAAAAATGGAAAAGGACAACAAATGACCGGGACGGAGGGAGTATAAGGAAGTAATTTAAAAAAAAAATTAAAAAAAAAAATTAAAAGGTAGTTATTTTAATTTACTATTTTTTTTAAAAAAATAAATATGGAGTAGTTGATATTTCAATATTTTAAATACGAGCTCTAAGAAGGCAATTAAGCAAGCACAAAGTCAAACCTTTTAGTATAATGAAATCTAATGATTTAGAGGTGAAATTCAAGGGCGAACCCAAGGGGGGCCCGGGTGGGCAGGTGCCCTTTCAGAAATAAATATTTACAAGTATCTATAGTACACATTAATTTAGTGTGGCATAGTTGGTAGAAGTGTGAGAGTTTTATCTAGGAGATTGGGGTTTGATTCCTACTACTTAGTAAATTTTGATAATTTTATTTTTGGCTATTTCAAATAAATATGAAAAAATTGCTTGATACATGATTCGAATCCACGACTTTTAGATGACTTACCAAATTCTAAATCATTAAACCACTTGCATTTTTTTGTTAAATTAAGTACTAAAGTGTATTATATTCTATAAAAGAGGAGTATTATTTTTACATAATTAGAATTTTAAGTATC
>VHZZ01000116.1:244106-255902 GCA_009801015.1 Silene noctiflora
ATTTAGTGAAAGAGGAGCTGGAATGAAATGTGATGTTCATTTGCTGGAATTTGTGGTCTATGATTCTCTGTCTTGGGTACGAGTGTCGGACATGGGTTTCGGGTACATATCCGTGTCGGATTTGGCAATACTAAAATTTTGAGACACGGGGACCCTGTTCTAAAATGAGGACACGGGTGTGGAACACGTCTTCTATGCAAAAATACACTTCTATATTTGTTGAGACCCCCGATTACTCTACTTTTGTGGCATGTGTCGTACTAGTTAAGTCCTCTTTGGAGAACTGTCCGACTAATAAATGTTGGGTATGGAATCCATACCCATATTAATGTCTTGTCGTGTTGACACGGGTACGGTCCGAAAAGTGAAGAGTCAAAGTAGCATAGGTAGGAGGAGCTGAATGAAGTATGATGTTCTTTTGCTGAACTTTTTTGTGAATTTGTTACGGATTCTGATATGATAAATGTGATAGATTTGTACTTATACCGGTTGTCATGGCCATAAGCCAGGGGGAAAGGAAATCGACCTTTGATACTGCGTTCGTGGCATCAATTTCCTTGCGTGTGTGCAAATTCCCCTACAAAAGTAAATAGAAAGGACCTGATGAGACATTGTCAAAATACCTTATGCAGTACTATTAACTATGGGTTGATTAGGTCTAGGTAGTGTTTCACAGGAAAGAGTATACTTATAAGATAGTTTGCCTGAATGTTCAGATGTTTTTCTCCCATAGACTTAATGATAGTTGCAAAATTAATAGCTACGACTTCCATCTATGAGACCCATCTCCTAGGGCTTGTTTGGATGAGAGCTTTTGGAGAGAAAGGAGGGGAGAGGAAGAGAGGGATGCGAAATCCCTTGTTTGAATAAGAAATTGGGGAGGAAAGAAATGGAAGGAGAGGGATTTGGAGGGATCCAATTCCCCTCCCTCAAGCCTAACAAAATCCTTTCAACAAGATAGAGATTTGGAGGGAAAACGCCTTTCCTCCATTCCCGTCTCCTTACTTTCCCTCAACTCCATTTCCCTCTACCACTGCTTTTCAAACACACCCTTAGAGCATGGTTGGATGGTATATTAGGAAGGAAGGGGTGCAGATGGGACGGGACGGAGTTGAGAGAAAGAGAAAGTTGGTGAGCGGAGGGGAATAGAGCAATGTTGTTTTCCTTAAAAATATTACTTACGTTAGAAGGATTTTGATTTAGGTTTGAGTAAAATCCTCCTCCCCTCCTCCCTTTTCGCCACCTTCCTTTCCAAACACGAGGTTACCTTTCACACATGCTCCCTAGCAGTTTTTACCTTCGCCTTCTGGTACAATGACCAAGGAAGGATGAGGAGACTGATGGTGCTATTGTTATTGGATGCTATGTGGATTAAAATACAAGTGGGTTATCAGTTAACTCATCAAAAGCATTTTTTAAATAGAAAGGAAAACAAACAACTCATGTACCCCAAGATGAATAGGAAACAAATGATTGCGATGGATGGAGTATATCCTGTTATGGGGTAACTATCTGTTCATGTGGACTACGGAGATTCTTTTGTTTTTCACTATGTTGCTCGGACTCGGTTGGAATTATTGTACACGGTCACACGGGTGCGTATCCAAGTGCCAGATTCATCTATTTTAAAAAAACACGTTTTTAGTTTATAAAATGAAGTGTCCAAGTTCCCTACCCACGTCCGAGTGTCAAGGGTCTGACAAGGGTACGCAAGGTAATATTGTAGGGTCCGAGCAACATAGGTTTTTCATTATCAACTTGGTAACATACAATCATACATCTCTAGTGACTAGTTTGCTTCTGCTTACAATTGATATTTTCCTAATAAATTTAGATTAAGTAATGCTGAAGCGGATAAATTTATGTGTTTTCGATTATCTGTCATCTGGATATGAAATTATGAATGAAGTTGACCATTTGTAAACTCTATCATTGGCTGGTGGAATAGGTAGTTGCTGCTGATTGGTTTTGAGATTATCATCTTTTTATTATTACCTTTACAGAAAGTTTTGATGGATATTCATGAACTGCTATATACTCTCTTTCCTTGTGCTTTATAACTAAGTTAATTATTCTTGAGCTTATATGTTTCAATGTCCTTTTTTATTGATTACAGTGGCAACAAATGGATATTGAGTACTCATTCTGGCAGATGCTTTACTTGTGTACATCACCGAAAGTAGTGTCAGTAATCTTTTCCACCCATGTGCTCTTAGTTTTTCCTTTTTTATCTCCTTTTTTTTTTTTGGGGAGGGGGGGAGGTGTTTGATCCAGCAACATTTATTTAGTACTCCCTTCTCAGTTGTGTTGTAGACAATATGCCTCTTTGTGGTCTTGCTTGAAATTTTGTTTATATGACTTGGGATCCTTTGCTTGTATGTTCTCTTGGGATTGGGACAGTATTCTGTGGGAAAACATGGAAGTACTTGACTTTGGAAAATTTCTTCATCCTCCCTAAAGACTTGCTTGGGATGAGGCCATGGGGTTAATTGAGCTCAAAACAAGTAAAAAATGGGGAAAAGTGTGGTGATGGAAGGTGGAAAGACGGAACAGAGGGTAATTGTTATCCATTATAAGGGGTGGGGTGGGGGGTAATTCTCATCTCCCTCGTAAGAAAAATGCATTAGCCTTGTGTAAAAGTTGCCCTTCCACGCTCCACCACCGCCAATCATCACTTCGTCTCCCTACTTCTTAGCTCTATTACCCCAGTAGTACTTACCGCATCCTAAGCAACCGTAAGGTATAGGGTCGTTACTCGTTAGTGATGTTTGCTGTGAACCTTATTGGCTCATGCACCCTCGCGGCCTCGCAATGCATTTCTTGACATGTTTCCTCAGCTTAGCTTTGGCTTCATTTATACTCTTTGATAGATTAGGCTCCTACCATGCAGATACATTGTCTAACCTTGTATGTCCTTTTCTTTGTGATGTCATGTGATGTGGTGAAATTCAATCAGCTATCAGCACACAAAGTACCACAAGCGTAAGTCTTTTGTCTCTTTCGATTATTATGTTTTAGCCTTTAGGTTTCAAGTAGCTCTAGCAAAGCCAGTATTGCTCAGCATGTAATGCCATACAGTGTAACTCTTTTATATTTGATAGTGTCTAGTCGATATGGTTATTTTCTGATCTGTAGTTTACTTTGTTTCCCTGAATTAAAGATTCTTAACTAGGCATCTTACGTTCACTGCAATTATCGCTAGCTTCTCGAATAGACCACGACACTTCATCGTATATTGACTATGTTGTGCGATATCCTTTAGCCCTTTTGCTACGCCGCGTGAATACACGGCACATGCATGAATTGGATATTGAAATATTTTTTAGGAAACAACATTTCACACCTTACTATGTTTCTCACTCGAGTGAATTTTTGAGTGCACGGCTCCCAATTCTCACTTTTACTGTGAGGGACTGTAAATGTCATCTCGAACTCCAGATTCACCATTTTCACCTTACTTGGTATGAAATTCTACCTGTATAAGAGTATAACCTGATAAGTGATACCAGAAGATACATCAACAAAACATGAAGTGCATAGCAATAGCTACCTTGTCTGAGATCTTATTCCTCTTCTTGAATATATACTTTGGCATCAGAGAATACAGTTCGGCTTTTGACTTCATGCACCGACTACAAATTACTCAATTATTTCTATGTTCATCTGAACGATTAATTTTTTCTTTCAGAAACTAAGAATCAATGGGCTCGTGACGATCCTGCTTTTGTTGTTATCTTGAGTCTTCTCCTAACAGTTACAACTTTGGCTTATTGTGCTGCGTAAGTCTTTAGTTCCGCTTTATGTGTATTGTGCCTATCTTTGTTGTCAAAAATTATCTAGTGATCTAGTTTTCTAAAGGTTTGTACTTTGGAGTACGGACATAATTTAAGCAGACAACAGTTTTTTATCCTTCCGCGACCATGATGTAGTAATGGTAGATTGTAGATTGTATGCGTCAAGAACGATATGAAGCGATTAAAGTACGCTAATTGACCCACGGTTGACTTTGAATATGATGAAATATACACTTAACTAATCAATCTTAGAGACTAAACCCCACTTTTCGGTTTGAGGTTATAGTGATGGTAATTCCTTACTAGATCTCTAGGTCTCTAGGTGTTAACAAGCTTTCATTTCTTAATTTATGGTGAAACTGCAGGTATGACCGTAGCTCAGGGCATGCAATTTATGTAGTTCTATCAGTACTGCTTTTCCATTTCTTCATTGCTGGAGCTGTTCTGGCAACTTGTTGTTGGTAAGGTTTATTACTCTCCACTCACCAAACATCTACGTCACATCTCCATTTTGTTACCATCCTATGAACTTGGATTATATGATCAGGAATTCAGGAGCTCATTGGTTTCTTTCTGTTACATCCTTATTTATGCTGTGACTGATATTAACGGGCCTGCATGCTTTAACGAATAATACTTAAATATTCTGAATTTTCTTTTACCATTTGATGCTAGTAATCGGTTCTCTATTGAGAGTATTTTGTTGATAACTAGGCTAATGGATATGTGGTCTCAGATATTTGGGGTCAAAGCAGTGGGCAATTTTTATTTTTCATAATGGCTATCGTCTAAAAGTGACAATGTTTCTTGCATGTGTTTTATCTGTGGACCATTAATGCATGATTTACCCTTATTGAGTTTCCTTACATTTCATCTCTGCATTTATCTGCATATAAACTGATATAATATCCTTGCTGCTTACAGTTACATCTGCGATTCCAATATCATTATTTCTTTTTCTTTGGCTTTCCTGTAGCCTATTGTGTTCTTCGTAGTTGCAGTTTCTACTGGTCTGACTGCAAAACGCAGTAATGGAAAGTTGTGTCTGCTGAATAACAAACCACATCCCCTGCCTAAGCAATTAGTTATTCTATTATAAATTGGATTATTAGTTTATTACTAGTGATGATGTGGCATAATTAGGATGGCTGATGAGGAGGGTATTGGCTGTGAATCAGTGACCATACTACATATCTGGTTCTCAGCGCATTTATGTAGAGGTCAATTATGTGTATATATGCATGTTGCAGTTTGATAATACTAATCTTGCTTTACTCAGGTTTTTAACAAATAATTACCTTAGAGAAGAGGCTCCTAATAGTTATGTGGTTGAACAACGCGTTGAATGGTGAGCATGGCTTCTAATTCTTTACTTTTGTAGTCTAACAAATGCAAGATAATAGCCTGCTTTCATCTTCTTAAGTTAGCGCCTCTAATGTAATTCCTAACTTCTATTTTATTTGTTGAAGGCTGTATGCATTCGACGTGCACTGCAATTCTTTCTTTCCGATGTTTGTTTTACTGTATGGTATGCACCCTAACTTCTGCCTTGATTGCATCTTGTCAAACAAATTCCTATACTTGCAAATTTCTGATTTGATTGACCTTCTGTCTTTGTCGTAGTGATTCATTACTTCTTGTCACCTCTTCTTCTGGCACATGGTTTCATACCCGTTCTTCTGTCAAATTTGCTTTTCATGGTTGCGGTATCCTACTACCACTATCTCAACTTCTTAGGCTATGACGGTAAGCTTAATAATGTTTCATACTTATATTTTTTACCTGATGTGCATAACGTGCATAATGTGGTTGAAATGAAATATTCGTTAAAACACTTTAGCCGGATCTTCTGTCTGAAATTTTTAGCTGCTTTCTAGTTCATCATTTTTTCCCTATCTTTCAACTTAATGCAGTGCTTCCCTTTCTGGAGAGGACTACCTTTTTCCTTTATCCTATTGGCGTCGTTATTATACTCTCTCCAATCTGTAAGTATCGGCTAACGGCATTGAAAAACTCCATTGTTCATTTCTTGACATTATCTAATTCATTCTTGATATCGTCATGGTTTCACAGTAATATTGAGTGGCTTTAATCCTTCAAGATACGTAATGAACATGTACTTTGGTCACCGGCTATGATCATGTTTCATAAGATGCTAACAAAAGTTCATGCAAATCGAGCCAGATAGACAACCGGTGCTTGTTCAGAACTCTAGATCTCGGAAGATTTCTCTTGAGATGCAGAAATACTGTCTTGAAGGTTTTCGATGGAAAATTGTAGTTTCTTTTCTCGAGGGCCAATTTCCATATTTTTATTAATATTTTTTTCTCAAAGGAAAATAGGTTGCGGGAGGAGGGCATTGTTGTGACTAATGAGATGTAATCTATGACAAGCTAAATGTAATTTCAACGACTTGATGTATTAGTTCTGCGGTCGAGCTTGCTTGCTTACATGAAAAATGAAAATATTTTGATGCTGAATGTAGATACGCCCTCGTCCATTGGTGTAAGCATTTTTTGGTTAGGAACTACTATATACGGAGTATAAATGTTCGACATGGCTATAAACGCTGCTACGCTGGCTCAATTTATATACAAACAGTGTTATTTTCTTTAAATGAATACTTGATGTCATTAAATAAAAAGGGGTGCGATATATATATATTTATCTGCGTTCAAATTAACATTGTCGACTTCTAGAGTCTGGATATAACAAATACGGTAAAATTAAGAAAAAAGAAACGGAATGAACACCGATGGGCTTAAATCACACGGGAGAAAACTCGTAAATTTCATGAAAATAGACGTAAATCAACAAAGAATACGGTTAAATTGAGGCAATTCTATGAAGAAGGCTCAATATATACTCGATCATTAATAAATATCAAGGCAATTCTATGAAGAAGGCTCAAAATATAAAAGATAGTGTTTATTAAGCTCTTAACTTCATTGTGATAACCCGATTTTGTATAATGATAAATTGATAACGGTGTAATAATTCGACTCATTATCATTACAAAATATCAGATTACCAAACTAAAAGCAAACCTTCAATCACAAATCACAATACAACTAGTACAATTTACAATCAACAATAATAAATCTTACTTAAGACAGAGTATCCGTCTTAAATCTTAGCCAACAATCCAAGGTCTTTTAGCCTACCTCTTATTGACCCACAAGAAAGTTATTTAATTATTAAGTTAATAAAATATTACATAGTCTTTTAGACTTTTAGTTTTAAATTAGTTAATCAACTATAACTAATTTTTTTTGCCTTTTTTAGCATGCTTGTCTCCACCACTAGGAACAGAGTCAATGTCTACAGTGGATATCTCAATATGCTTGAGCCTGTGCCCTGCACCAGGACTGCTCGGACCCGAGTTCTTCATTGAATCGAACTCAAAAAACTTATCGGAATCATCGATAAGGAATCGTCTTGCCTCCATCTCCGGAAGAATAGAGCAGAAGATGAGACAGTAAAAGAACAAAAATGTAACAGTTTTACCCATGTATGCTACTAATTTGGTATAAAATGCGAATGTATGTATAATGTATAATGAATTATGTTAAATGGTAAGGATGACAATGGTGCATTTGCTAGAAACATGGTTGAGTTTATATAGTGTTCGGAATAAACCAAGCAAGTATTTTTGGTCAAATTCTTAGACTTTTACAAAGGTTTTTGTTATTCTAAGCCATCCTACATCAGCCGCCTTGAACTGGAGCTTCCTACAAATCAAACTGCAAATGAACCTACAATTAGACCTGTCAAACGGGTCGGGGGGTCGGGTCAAAATACGGGTCGGCTCAAATGCGGGTCGAGTTTTTACAGGTTAGGGTTAGAATACGGGTTAAGAAATAATTTTTAACGTTCTTTTTAATCTATTTTTTTAATTAAAAAAATAATTTTTAAAAACGTAAAACATATTTAATATTAATATTTTAATCATATTCAAGTTTCAACGCTTACATTAATTATTTCAACGTTTACATTAATTATATTGACATAATTATTAAATTAAAGTTTTTTAATAATTATTTTATTATTAAATATTATAAAAGTTATATAAAATTGACTTTTTAGCTGTGTTTGTAATTTTTAATAATAAAAAAAATAATTTTTTAGCTATTTTTTTCAAATATAATATATAAATATTAATATTTTAATAAAATTCTTTATTTATCTTTGATCCAACGGGTCGACCCGTTCGGGTCGGGTCTCGACCCTAAAATAACGAGTCATATCGGGTTCGGGTCAAACGGGTTGAAAAAATCGGGTTTGTAACCCTCTAAAAACGGGTCGGATTTTCGGGTCGGGTCGGATTTGATAGGTCTACCTACAATCCATGTTTCATGGGTAAGAGAGACGGATCAGATCATTCGAAAATACAAGGGAAATTTTATCCTAAATCAATTGGCTATAGGCTATAAAATGGCATAATCTCTCTTTCTCCAGCAATTTTCTTTTTTTGGTGTTTTCCGAAAGTATTTCCTACCGATAGTGGTGGCAAACTGGCAATCTCTTTCGGGATACTGAAGGCAATTTAATGGGTTAATCCCTCCCAAGTTTGACTTTTTCATTTTCCAGCAATGTAAACACTCACTTGTCGATTTATATTTCAAAAGTATGATCGTCGAGTCGTTGTACCACGTCATTGTATATCACAATCGATAAAAGTAGAATAAAAAAAATTCTAATTTGATTATGGTGTACTATAAATCTACAAGACTAATTGGTGTTGCATGACGAATAATCTTAAATGGCTAGTTTTAATTTATTTAGCCATTTAGCCTCAAGGCTAATAAAGATTAATACAATTCAGAACTAAGTTTGAACACCAAAGTGGCTGTAGTTTAGTGGTAAGAATTCCACGTTGTGGCCGTGGAGACCTGGGCTCGAATCCCAGCAGCCACATTTCCTTTTTTTTTTTTTTTTTTTTTCGAATGAAAGCAAAGAAATGGAGACTTTTAATAAAACAACAAAATACACCATTTTACTAGTATTTTTTTTAATCATAAAATGATACCATTGCAAATACGTATTTGCGAACATAAATACGGATTTGCAAACATACAGGTTCCTATAAAGTAGCCACAATAAGCTATTCTAGTTCTTCTTTAGTCAACAAGTGACCTACAGAGTGACCTACAAAGCCGGCTTAAGGGCTGTGGCATAAGGCCATCAGAATAGTTTTACCAAACTAAATGTGATGCTATAACCTTCATTCCATAGTGTGATGTCCCCTGGTTGGTCTAAAAGGTCGGCATACTTACAGTGAGTTTTGTATGAGACGATCTCACCTATAAGACGGAGTCAACCTACTACTCATATATCCTGAAGTATTCATCCTACTCATGACAGAGGCTCCGACTTTGGAAATCTGGAGGCTCGAGGCACTCTGGTTATGTCATTGCTCATTTCAGATGGGCTAGGAGGTCCGCCAGTGAAACTAAATACGTAGTACATTTTTTTCGCTTAAATTAACATAGATTGTGTGGAAAAACAGATGAATGACGGAGTGAGGGCTTCGAACTAATCAACTGCTGCAGTATTACACAGTTGCCTGAAAGACTGACTCCCTTGCCTACGGCGTGGTTAAGGGGTCCTTTGGCTCGGTTCTTGTAAGTAAACGATACTTGTGAAATGGTCACTGACCACAATCAAAGAACCCCATACACTTGCATATCTGTGGACCTATCGGCCTGTAGTTCTGGACAAGCCATCACTAGCATAAGGTCTAAGACATACAACTTTGTGAGGTCTATTCAGTTTTCTGAGGTCAGTGTGCAGCCCTAACAGCATTAAAAAGCAGACCTCACTATCTAGCAACTTGGTCAGAATCTTCTAGAGCACATAATTAAGCTCTAAAGTAGCATTACTGCATTAGTGTGTTAATCGCTAACCTAAACGGTTAATAAGCCATAAGGACAACCTACATTCACTCCACGAAACAAGAATCACCGTGAAACTCGTAGAAACATTCAGCAGTTCATCGCTTTCAGTTGCGCCTTTACAATAAAACCAACAATTTTCTACGAAATGTGCTGATCTAAACAGTAGAATTACTGCATTAGTGTGCTAATTGCTAACCTAAACTGTAATAAGCCACAAGGACAACCTAAATTCACTCCACGAGATGGAGAATCACATTCAAAGGTTCATTGCTTTCATTTGCACTCTTCCAATAAAACCCACAACTTTCTATGAAATGTCAATAACGACTAAGCGAGGTAGAAGGTCCGAGAATTGAGATGTCTAACTAGCCAAATGTAGTACTCCTGTAAACAAGATAAGAAGCTACCATGTTTTTATTATGTTATCTCAATTGACAGCATGTAATACACCTAAAACAATACACAACCTCCAGATGAGCTCAATTAAGAGACGAAATGACATCTTCAATGCACAAAATGACGATCACTGATCAATTTGGCTAGTCATAAAATACAACTTCACATTGTTTAGGAAGAATTAGATCAAAAGAACCAATCTTGACAACAGTTACAATTTATTAACTCAAAATAAGTTCATCTCAGAAACACTCAAGTTTACATCAGAGAAAAGGATTATATTATTCCGCCGCACAACATTACATCAAGCAAACCCATAGCAAAACAAAAAACCAGAAATTCATCCATACTGGTATGTTAATGGGTTGAGCAAACCAACTTCAGTTTTTCAGCAGCAACTTCATTGACTGAATACTGCGAAATCACAAACAAACACAACCCATTACAAAAACTAGCAAATCAAGGATTTTCAGGTAGAACGGCGAAAGATTCAGGGGACGAACTAGTAATGCAATAAGGCGAATCAGAAAAGATCGTAAATTTTAACTAATAGTTTCAATTTTTCATTGTCTTGGAGGGCGAGTACCCCTACTGGCCCCCTAGTTCTACAACTGATTACAAATTATGGACATCAGAAAGAAACAGCCCATTACAAGCACTAGCTGAACCAGGAATTTTATTTAGAGCAGCAAAAGATTTCAGGGGACGAACTAGTAATGCAATTATCAACACCATAAAGAAACAACAAAAAGATTGTAAATTTAACTAAAAGTTTCAATTTTTTTTCATTGTTTCGAAGGGCGGCTGCCCCTTCATCCCAATCATATGTTTAATTTTTTTTAATTCTCTTTGAAGCGTATTTTAATCAAATGTAAACAGATGATTGTGACGGAGGGAGTACAAATCATCAACACCATAGCGAAACAACCCATCACAAAGATTTGAGAGGGCGAACTAGCTATGCAATTAGATGAACTAGAGCAAAAAAATCGTAAATTTTAACTAACAGTTTCAATTTTTTTCATTAGGAAGAGGGAGCGCCCCTGCTAGCCCCCTAATTCCGCCACTGATTACAAATTATCAGCACCAAAACAAAACAACCCATTTACGAAAAATACAAAAAGATTAAATAATAATAATAAAGATTAAACCTTGTTGAGAACCCATATGGAGTGATTATAAGTACGATTAAGAAGCTCATCCATGGCGGCAGTGTCATTAGCATCAACTTCCCTGTAATTCACGAAATTTTCACGAGCATATTTAGCATAATATGGACGAGAATCTTTAGGAAGAAGCCTTACTAATCTTAGTACTTCCCCGTATGCTCTTAATGCTTTCTGCATTTGATTCATCACCCTTTTTGATTGATTTTGTAGTTATTACACAAGAAATTGCAGATCAAAGAGTTGAATTTCTGGGATGATTTAGATCGGTAGATGTGGGTGTGTTTTATTTCGAGCTTGTTTATTGGGTTTTCATGAACGCCATTTCTTGCTTAAGTCGGTCTTAACTTGAAACGATTTCTAATGCCCGATTAAAGATTAAGGTAGACCTGGCAAAACGGGTCAACGGGTCGGGTTCTGGTCAGGTCAATTCGGGTCATGTCAATTCGGGTTTGTCACATTATCGGGTTAGTTCGGGTCGGGTCGGGTCAATTCGGGTTTTCGAGTTTCTTTCGGGTTGTTTGTCGGGTCAAGCGGGTCGGG
>VHZZ01000116.1:276392-302761 GCA_009801015.1 Silene noctiflora
AGTTTAACTTCAAATTATTGATCATAAATTCATAACATGGAACCATGAATAAMTATATTCATCTACACACTTATTTTCATCCCATTTCAATAAAAATCCCTCACATATATTAGAGAAATGAGGTGAAAACAATTGTGTGRAAGGAGTATGTGTATGTTAATAACGTAATCATTATTACTAAAAATCTAACTATGACATGATGATAGGAATTCGATATAGGTCAGATAAAAAAAAACTAATCAAAATATCTCGACCCTGATTAAACCCAATGCGTAATTTCATAGTCACTCTGAATGCCCTGTTTACCATCTGTTAGGGAAAGTTCTAAATTTTAGGAATTGAAAACATTAGATAACCAACCAACTTAATCTTTGCATAATTCACAGATCATTTACGTTTTTCAAATAAATAATGTGTAATTTGGTTCAACGCAATTTTTTCACACGTTTTTTTGCGAACTGTGAGTTACTATTTATTAAAAGAATGGCTTACTATTTATTACCTTAAATCATAAAAATGTAACTAAAGTGTTGCTTGTTGTTCTAATATAGATTGCGTAGTTATTGTGTATCACCGTTGTATGATGAGACTAATAAAACTGACCAATTTATAAGAAATAATGAACATTTTATGCACAAAAAATGTTTGTTTTTAAAAAGTGGTCACTTTTAATAACAAAATAGTGGTAGGTTTTTAACATAAAAGACTAATTTTATATTGTTAATCATGACACAAAATGACTCTTTTTAACTTCTTTTTTATTCTTAAAATAAGTGTACTCATTTTAGTTTTAAYYGTGTTTTCACCTATTTGTTACCCGTGGTATTATTTTGTATTATAAATTATAAAATATTTTCATAATAAATTTATTTTATATACTATATAAGATATGAAAATTATTTTAAATTTTAAAACCAATTATGATATTATGGAGACCTTAGAATATAGAAAACTTAGTAAAAGTTATGGAGACCTTAGAATATAGAAAACTTAGAAAAAAAAAAAAAAAAAAACTCATGCTAGCAACGTAAAAGAAATCATAATGTATTGGGCTATTTAGTTAGTGGGTGTATTTTTAACGGATCCTAAAAATTATGTTTAATGAAATTGAAATGTTAGAGGAAAAATAACATGGCGTGGTTATTGTTTTATTATATTGTATAGATTTGGTTACCTAATAGGTATTAGATGTCTGCCTTTAATTAAAATACCTTTTATAAAGAATAACAAAAGCAAATAAATGATCGACACAAAAAGAGCATTTGTTAATTTTGGGATGAAAACTGGAAAAGCTTTTTTGAGTGGTACCAAGTTTCGTTATCACCCTCATACACACTTTATAAAGATTCATTGATAATCTTTACGTAATATATGTTAGGAGTGGTACCAAGTTTTATTATCACCCTCACACATACTTTGTAAAGATCCATTGATAATTTCTACGTAATATATGTGAGAGAGTGGTATCGAGACTCGATATTCTATACCAGAGTATAATGTTATTTTATTATTCTTTTAAGTTATTGTATTAGGAATAATTAGGCCAGCTGTGTATTGGGTGGCCGGAGTCTACAACACGAGTTGAAGTGTGTCGGGCCGGGTTGAGGGATAGGTAGAACTAGAGTTGTTAATTAGTACGCGCGGCCCAAATACTAATAAAAAAAATGAAGGCCCAGTCCTGACACACTACTCAGTGGGTCGTACTAATACTATACAAATTTGGCCCAACATTTCACGGTCCAGCCCAATCCTCATTAAGTGTCATCTTAGTGTCGCACCCACCTAGCCCGGCCGCCCTTGGCCTGGCCCATCACATACCTCTAGGTAGAAGCAAGACCGGCCTATGATGGTGGGTGGGCCAGGCGGGCTGGTCTATTTTTTTTTTTTTTCAAACGATTAGTTGAATTTGGGTTGGGCCACTTGTCCCTCTTTTCTCACTTTATTCAGCCGACGGCTGTATATTGAAAGGAGTATATTTTTTTTTTTTTGGTCCAAATGAACGCACTATATCGCGGGTGAGAATCGAACCCCCAACTTCATGGTTGGGGTAAGAGAGCTCTTACCACTTGAGCTAGCTCTTGTTCTCATAAATACGGGAGTATATTGAAAGATGATACAGAATATCAAAGTTCTCGTATTCGCATCAATAAAAGAACCACGTACATAAATGTAATACATTGTCTCACTTTATAATCAATAAAAAAGTACATAGTGATTTGTCTAAATTAAGTTAAATTTGACATACGATCATAAAATTTAATTTAGATCGAATTAATTTTATAAGATGTATCATTATAATAATATTTTTTTCATATATTCCCACCTTGAATTCTAATCAAGTTAATTTCCTATCCGACAACATTATAATTTCTTTATGTTCAATTTAAGCTTATTACAGATCAAGTTAACTAAACTATAATACCTTATGTAGTCTTCAACAAACGAACTTAGTATAAGAAAGTTCTTTGATTAATTAAGCAATTGTTTACTATTATCAATAAACGAATTATTACATAGAAAACTCGTAAATCACTCTATACGGACCTGTTTTTTTAGGTGAATGAAGCTAAACTACACTGAAATGAATTGAAGTTAGCTGACGTGAGCAGAAAAGAACGGGGCTAAGACTAGAGATGGACAACAGTGCAGGTTGGTCTGACCCGCCCAACCGAATCAACAATTCTTCAACTCAGTGGCCCGCCCAGCCCACCCCTATACCCGGGCCGGTCCCGGGCTACTTCTACCCCAGCTCACGCTGCCAAACTCGCCCAACCAGCCTGGCCCGCCCCCTTTTTTGCCCATTTTGACTAACCGGGCCCTATACCGGGGTGTGGGCTCAAGCTCCCTCCCAAATAACCCGGTCCGCCTACAACCTGTATCGAATCGGCCGGTTGTCCACCTCTAGCTAAGACTATCTCACACCTTTCTTCGTATTGAGGTACAAAAACAACACAAATTCTCATTTGTGACGGCGATATCCGTCACAAGCTTGTGACGGGTTAAATAAAACTCATATGGGAGGATAAAGATAGGTTATTTGTGATTCCTTATGCATTTTATCTTTTATCTTATCTATCCATGTGGGTGATAATTAACCTGTTACAAGTGAGACTTATTGCAAAAACAGAGTAAATGCTTCACACTAACCAATATAAATTGACTGAAATGCTACTCATAAAGCTCCAACCATATCAATCAAACTAGAGACTAGAATAACAAAACCCATGTCTTCTTGTCTATATTTGTACCTAAATGCTATAAATGCCACCCAATAATATCTTGCCAACATTAAAAGACCATGTTTTTTCAAACACTAGATATCAACCTTTTTCATCACTACTTTACACATCCCTTAACAAAACCGTCTTAACTTCAAACCTCTCGCAATCCTCTTTTCATTTTATTCTTACAACATCAACCTTTTTCATCACTACTTTACACATTACTTAAAAAGCCGTCTAAGTTAAGACCTCTTAGAAGTCGGAACCCTCCTTACATGTTATCCTTATTTAAGACGGTCTCAAGAAAGAATTTTTATTTGCGCATTTTTGTCACATGGACCCTTCTCACTACTTTCACAACATTAACCTTATTTCTATATGTTTTTACCTCTTTTTATTACTATTGATAGTGGGTTGTAATGGAGAATTATGGAAAGCATCAAAAAGTATAGAAGGTGAAGATAATGAAGAGAAAAGTAGGGTTCTTAAGATAGTGTTTAAAGGAGAAGCTAGAAATTGGACAGATGCTCTTCCTATTGGTAATGGTCGTTTTGGTGCTATGATTCATGGTGCTGTTTTCTCTGAAACTATTAATCTCAATGGTATGCTACATTTTTAACTAATTTCGTGTCGGTTTTGTGTTAAGACCGTTATATGGTACAACATACTCGGTAGTTATTATTTGTTATTATTAAATGAAGTTTATTTTATTTTTTATTTTTTTTACATTGATTGTAGTTGGTTTTGCGTAAGACTGTTGTATGGTGCAATCGTACAACATATTTTATTTTGTCGGTCCGGTCTTATCTTGGATCATCCGGAAACAACATCTTTGTGTTTCGAGGAGTAATGACTTCTAGGTATTGGTTTGGAGGTATGCTATGGTGAACCTCTTCAAAACACTGGATTTAATTATTTATATGATTAATTGTACGGAGCAGTTTATTAGTTAAGAGTAAGTCTCGTGAGAGACGGTCTTAATTTTGTTCAAATGTGACTGGTTTTACATTTTAGTTGATCTGAACTGATAAGGAAGATACACTGATACACTGCAATGTTTGATTTCCTGACATTGTCTTGTTTATGTTCCGAGTAGAGGATACGCTTTGGACTGGCTATCCCGGAAACTACACTGATCCAAATGCTCGAAAGGCGTTGGCAAAAGTGAGAAAGCTGGTAAACAATGGTAACTATTCAGAGGCTACTGTGGTGGCTGACAAGGAGCTTTCCGGGTCTCTATCTGATGTATGTATCTCTAATCTACCTTCAATGCATTTAGCAGGAGTACAGTTTCGGACTACTTGTATATATAGACCTGTCAAATGAGTTGGGTGCGATTAGAGTAGAAACAGATCCCATTTACATTTGTCAGAAATTTTATAGACCTGTCAAACGGGTCTGGTGCGGTTAGGTTCTAATCTTAGGTATGCTTGTGATTCATGAAGGTATATCAGCTTTTGGGTGATTTCAAACTGGATTTTGATCATACTAAATCCGGATTTAAAGAAGAAACGTACCATAGAGAGCTCGACTTAGATACTGCAACTGTTACTGTAAGGTACTCAGTTGGCGATATTGAGTTCACTCGAGAACATTTTGCATCAAATCCCGATGAAGTGATCGCTACCAAGATTTCAGCAAACAAAAACAGCTCGATTTCTTTCACGACTTATTTAAATAGCCAAATGGATCATATTTCTTACAAAAATGACAAGAACCAGATTATATTGGAAGGTAGTTGTCCAAGTGTACGAAACCCGCCTCAATCTGAGGATTATCCATCAGGAATTGTGTTCTCTTTGGTTCTAGATGTTCAAATTGGTGGTGGAAATGGGAAAATTCATCAGTCAGATGATCGGAAAATCAGAGTTGAAAATGCAGATTGGGCTGTGATTCATCTGGTGGCATCATCATCATTTGTAGGGCCATTCACCATGCCTGCAGATTCCGGGAAGGACCCAACTTCAGAAGCTCAAAGTATGATGAAATCGATAAAGAAACTCACATATTCCACACTTTATTCCCGGCATTTGGATGACTATCAAGAATTATTTCACCGGGTTTCACTGCAACTGTCGAAAAGCAGCAAAACAGGTCTTTTGACCGAGTTAAGTGGTAATGATCAGACTCCCACAGCTGATAGGATCCGATCATTTCAAACAGATGAAGATCCATCAATGGTGGAACTATTATTTCAATATGGTAGATATTTGATGATTTCTAGCACACGACCCGGGACTCAACCTTCAAATCTCCAAGGAATATGGAATAAGGACATTAATCCACCTTGGGATTGCTCTCCTCATTTGAACATCAACCTTCAGATGAACTATTGGCCTTCTCTTTCCTGCAACCTTCACGAATCCCAAGAACCGTTGCTTGATTTCATAGCCTCTCTCGCGAGCAATGGTAAGAAGACGGCGATGGTGAACTATGGAGCTCATGGTTGGGTTGCTCACCAAGTATCGGACATATGGGCAAAAACATCACCTGATAAAGGGAAAGCTGTATGGGCCTTATGGCCGATGGGCGGAGCTTGGCTTTCGACTCACTTATGGGAACACTATGCTTACACCATGGACAAAAGCTTCTTACAAAAAACGGCTTACCCTTTATTACAAGAGGCTGCATCATTTTTGTTAGATTGGTGGATTGAAGGGAAAGATGGCTTTCTTCAAACTAACCCGTCTACCTCTCCCGAGCATATGTTTACCTCACCGGATGGGAAGCCTTCGAGTGTGAGCTACTCGTCTACCATGGATATCGCGATTACTAAAGAAGTATTTGCCATAATTGTCTTAGCATCCAAAGAATTGGGTAGAAACGAGGATGATTTTGTTCAAAGAGTCCTTGAGGCTCAAGCAAAACTACCCCCTTATAGAATATCCAAGGAAGGGACACTTATGGAATGGGCGCGGGATTTTGTGGATCCTGACCCGAATCATAGGCATGTCTCCCACTTATTTGGGATATATCCAGGGCATACTATAACTCCTGAGCAAGATCCCGACCTCTGCAAAGCTGCAAATTACAGTCTTTATAAGCGAGGCGAAGAGGGCCCAGGATGGTCAACTGTGTGGAAAGCTGCTATTTGGGCAAACCTTCATAATAGTGAGCATGCCTATAGAATGGTCAGACATTTGTTCAACCTGGTGGATCCCGATCGCGAGGGGAACTTTGAAGGAGGGCTTTATAGTAACTTGTTCTCAGCTCACCCTCCTTTTCAGATAGATGCTAATTTTGGGTTTTCAGCTGCTGTAGCAGAAATGCTAGTTCAGAGCACTGTCAAAGATCTCTATCTTTTGCCTGCACTTCCGGCCGATAAATGGGCAAATGGTTGTGTCAAGGGACTGAAGGCCCGAGGCGGCATTACAGTCAAGATTTGTTGGAGTGAAGGAGAGTTGCATGAAGTTGGGCTTTGGTCAAACACAGGGAATGTCGTTAAAACAGTACATTATAGAGGAAATACAGTAATGGCCAATATCATGTCTGGCAAAGTATACACATTTGACAGAAGTTTACAGCTTGTGAACTCGTATCTTCTGGCTTAGACGATCATTTTGCTGGTTATAAGCGAACGGCGTATACACTTAAAACACAACAGTAAGAACTCTCAGATATTGAAGCATTATTCGGCTTTTTTTTTCCGATCATTTGCAGAAAAAAAACTCCTGATGTTCTTATTTCTGTTGGTTTTACCTACTCTATTTTGTACTGATTAGTGAAATTTTTGTATGATTTACTTCATTATTTTGAATCCAAGGGTTCATTATTTTTGAGGATACTCCATAGTCCATCCGTCCAACTAAATAAATGAGCATATTTTGTCGAAGTTAATCTGAACATAGACGACTACAATGAAGTAATTTACAACTAACAAGGTTGCTTCAAAGCTGCAAATCTGCAATGTAAGAATAAATCTGTTTCCTTGAGAACTCTAGAAATTTTGGAATACCATTGAAGATCAATCACAAGACATTCAACGTCGATAGGGTAACATCAACGGATTTATACCATTCTGAAATCAAAAATCATATAGTTTGTACAGGAACATCTGAAATAAACACTACATCTTCCCTTTCTGTCTACGACATTAGTTGCAGCTCAATTGATCTACATCTGAAATTATAAGGTGGATATGAGTGTATGACTACAAAAGGTGACCTCAACATCGTCAAAGAACAAGATGTCGACATAAATGAATGTTCATCATCTCAATGGTCTTCAATCTTCATGGGGTTGGTCATGATTACCAGGTCCATCAGTTTCAAAATGCACCCACGGCAGGATTGATTCAAGTAATACGGCTAATGGGCTACGATTAGCCAGCTCACGAGGTGCTTGAACTGGCCCACGGGGTCCCTGGTTCTGGTTCTGGTTCTCCGCCATGTCTCCCATTCTCGGATCGGCCACGAGGAAGTTTTGCAGGTTGTCTGGCGGCAAAGTTGCCACTGTATCTGAGAAATCTGAAACCAGTAAATGCCCATACCTGAAAAGAATGTCAAAACAAACCACGATGAGTATAATTTCAGGAGTACAAATAATCTGTAGACCTGGCAATAACAATCCAACTTGAATGAGTTGACCGAAACCAGACAACAACCAAAAGACTGAAGTAGATCCGAACTCAAATTAATCACCTCGAGAATGACTAATGTGAAAGCAAAGTCTAAAACCTTAATAGGCAACGGCCCAAGAATGTAACCGCTGACTCGAAATGGCGTGATAACACTATAACAGCGCACTCAAAATGGCCCAAACCCGACTCGAATAACATGCTCGCTAGGTCCACGCAATATCTCTAACAGGTTAAGTGAAGGCACAAAATGATTTTTACTATCAGGGTATAACTTACTCATTCTTCTCAGAAGGAAACGCTTCTTTCCTTACACAAGCCCAAGTTTTGGCTTCACTTGCATCATGCTTCAGTGTTTCGACCACTTCTAGAGCTGCATCTTTTAAAAGTTTGTGCACATCTGGAAGCCTCCATATGAGATAACTCCTTTCCACATATATCCTAATCAAATGATCCAAAGAAGGGATTCCGGAATCTTCAGATTTAAAAATGGAAGTCTTAGTAATAGTTGCCCATGCTTGGTCCTTTAAAGGAACCTTTGCAACCAGCCTCTTAACAACTGAAGGATGAAGCATCAAAGCCTGCTTCATGAGACCAATCGCCGTCTCCTTTCCGTGATCATTTTCCCCATCCTTTAAAGTCACCTCACGCTCAAGATAAAACCGGCAAACGGCAAGAGAATACGCAAAGTTAGGAAAATTCCACAACGAGTTATCACTTTGGTATTCTTCGGAGAAGAGTTCAAGCCATGCATACTCCTCTGCCCTGAGAGAGAAGTAATCAATACAAAACATTGCACCCATGGGATCAGCAGGATCAAGTGAAAGTAGCAGTTTGCATACTTCTAAAGCTGATCGATGGCACCCACGTCGGTCCAAGTTTCTCATGTGACTGAAGAGTGTCACAAACAATGGCTTGTTGGTTTCATGGGTGTATTCTAGTCTGCTGTTGCCTTGCAATGGAGTGAACATAGGATGCCATGCACATTCCAGAGCATATAAACATTTAGCAATGAAATCGGCTGCAGTTTGATGTTCCCCTGAGAATCTAAAATAATCGGATAATGTCAAGAGTGATTCCACATGATAAGGATGGTGCATTAGGACACTAGCTACGCCATTGAGATCATGGATTGCTTTGGCAGCTTCAAATTGTCTTTGAGCTTGGCTATACGAAGCCGAGTGCACATACCTGAATCATCAAATTGCGATCAATATCAGCGAAGAGGCATAATTATAAGAATTATACCCAATAGAAAAGGTAAAGAGGCATCTAGCGTTAAACAGCACCTTGTCAGCAGTTAAGTTAAATACTAGCATGCATGCATACTCATAATTTCAGGCTGGGAAACTGGGTTTAAAACTTTCAAGGGGATTGCGAAATAATTTTTCAAGGCACGTAATTTGCCCCTATACTTCGGGTGTAAGCTATTAAATAAAATCAATGTTATAAAGCTCACATTACTAAAGGCACTTACCGAAAGTATTGGTTCCCGTCTTTACTTTCTAGAAGCTCCATGGAGAAAGAGCCATCCCATCGCGGCCAATGCTCAGATGGAGAGACGAGAAGAGACTTTCTATGAGCATATCCTCCACGTTTTCCCCCACGCCCTTGCCTGGAAGTGCCTGTTTGGTTAGAATTCTCAAATTGGCTCACTACTTTAGACCCAAATATTCTCCTCAGCTCATTTTCAGCATTTAAGAGTTTAGGATCCACATTTAGGATGGAGGTTTTGGTCTGCTTAACAGTCTTATCATGTGATTGGACCTTCTTACTGATCTTCTTGCTGGATCCAGCTTCATGGGAAGAGTTAATTATTCGACACAGCGCTTCTACGTCCACCTCCGCTGACCCAGCAGATCCATCTCCTTTCAAGGACAATGGCTGTTTATTTTTCTTCTTTTTCTTTTTCTTTAGTTTCTTATTAGCTGTTGATACTGGAGCAACATTACTTCTATCAACAAATCCCGATTTATCAACCTTTTGCACCGACTCATCATCAAGTTCATTACCCTCATCCTGCATCAGAGATAGACCAAGAGGTAATACATTGATTAGCAAAAGTTTCCCTTCTATGTCGCGTCAAATTAAAAGCACATAGAGTAGTTCCTTCATTTCTGTTTGCGATGAATCGAACACCCACTATTCCATTGTTCTGTTTATGATGGAATAAAGCAAAAATGACTAAATAAAATAGTTGTTCGTATTTTGAAGTAGTAGTTATTCATTTACCATTACCGACACAGTTTTCATTATGAGTCATCAACAAACAGACTCTGGTTGGTTAACACATAGATAAGGGTGTGTACAACCGACCCATTTGCGGGAGCTTTTAACTAGTTTTAAGGTACTGGGGTAATGGTGGTGTTGTAGTAGTTGTAGTAGTGCCTTCAGAGACAAATTCATCAAGAAACAAGAAAAAGCAAAATGTTTAACAAACACCACTAGTGTTAGCCTTAGCCCTTAGCACTACATGAATAAAAGCTTTTCCATGCAAATAGCAAAATATAATATCCAATGTAACATAAGACGCGCAAGAAAGCTGCACACCTGATCACTCTCATGATTATCATCGTCGTCGTTGAGGAGGTCGAATATGTTAACAGAAGGACCGCCAGAATCTGACTCATCTTCCTCTGTGTTATCCTGTAGTTCTTGATTTGCACTCGCCTCCGCTTCTTTAATCAGCTCTTGTTCTTTCAAAACTTTCCTATATAACCTAGCAGACATGTTGCTTCCTGAATAGAAACAAAGGACCCGTATTGAGGATCAAAAGTTGAAATGATGAAGCGCCAATAACTCAAAACAGATTACATCACCGATCCACTATAAGTGATTGGTGATCGGTGTATTAAGGGTAAATGAAAAAGAACTACATGATAGAAAACAATGAACTATGTTCCAGAGCATTCGCAATAGTGAGGCTCCCCATATTTCTTCTCTCTTTTTCTTATTCGTCCACCTCATTTTCCACTAATTTTTCCATCTACCCTCTCAAATCCATATCTACATCTATGCAACAATGGAGTTCCCCAATAATATTAATTCACACCAAAATATATGGGAACCTCCTCAAAAGAACACACAAATTACCCTTACTTCTTTTTGGGGACCTCCTCTAAAAATGGTGGAGCCTCAAATTATGGGGAGGTTTGTGCAATAATGAGGTTTCCCATATAAGGAAAGAGAGTGTATATAGGAAGGTACTTTCCCACCTTTGCGGATGCTCTAATCATCCTAAAAGCTGTAACAAAGTACAGAAAGAGGACTCCATGGATACGATAAAACAAAGACACCACTCTGCCATACAAAAGTGAGTTCAAAGTTCACCTTTGAACTAACATTTCCATATCCAATAAAGCAAAAAAATTCACTATTATGTTGCTTTGAACAAAATCAATGAAAAACATTCCACGTGGCTAAAGATTACAAAGGCCTAAAGGAAACAATCTCTCTACTGCCACAAAGGCGTGGTCCTCATAGAGTCATACGCTCATACCATACCCCCACAGTTAGCTGAAGCTCGGCTTTGGAGTATTAATTAAAACTGATGATATTTATGTTCAATAATCTTCATATCCTAACAAGTACTAAATGTATACTTTATCGACATGTCACATCTTATGACACACCGCAACCACTAACGGCATAAGAGAGGCAACGCGGTCCTTTCTGCTAACATTAGTTACGAAGTATACTTATAACCTTAGCAACAAACCACCAACCCCATTAGCAAGCACTAGGGCAAAATCAGGTTTTATTAGGGCTTCTCAACTCAATGCAGTAAAATCTCTGGCACAGCCCCTATAAACGTAAATGTGACGCACTGTTAACACTGCATTTTTTTTTTTTTTTCCAAAATCTAGCTACCTAGATGGAGGGTTCAAAGTTTCATCTACACTTGTGCTCAGAGAGCTCAAGTTTTGTTATGGCAAAATTTTGCTAATATTAGTTACGGAGTATTAACTAAGACTGGGCGAAAACAGCCAACCCTCATAAACCAAGCACCAGAGGGAACAGGTTATATCACGACTTTTCAACTCAATGCACTACAACTCTCCTGCACGCAACCCAAAAAAATAATGGGACATACTTAACACTCCAATTTATTGCAATATGAAGCTGCCTAGTACCCAACATCTCTGCTCTAAGAGTGCAAGCTAATACTCCGTAACAACCGAACACACAAACCAATCACCAAAAGAAAAATCAGTTTTATTAGGATTTTTCAACTTAATGCACCTAAACTCCTCTTCACACAACCTCGTAAAACCTTAATGTGACATACTTAACACTCATCTATCAGAATATTAACCTAACTACTCGGACAGTTCAACGTTTTATCCACCCCCACGCATTCTCCCTATATTCTAAATGTCGCACAATCATGATTTCATGAATGCTAATCCCCCTTTGAACCTTTAGCGATCCATTTTGCTTTACTCCACTTAGATGCCAGAAATTTAGAGTTAAATACTACGAGTACGATTTCCAAACAACAAAATTCAATGCATCAAGAAATGCAACCTCTATACCTCAACATCATTCCACTCAAATCTTAATGAGTCCATAACTCATCAAATTAGCTGCGTAACATGAAATCCCACCAACTATTATTCATATACCATACTCCCTCCATCCGAATCATTTTCTACCTTTTTTATTCTTTGTGCGGAGTATTTTAATCAAAGGTAAACAAACAATTGGGGCGGAGAGGGTACCAAACTTCAAAATTAGCAGAAACCCATGATTAAACTAGGGGGAAAACCCCGTAATAACATCAAAGTTAAGATTTGGGTGATTTCAAAGTTTTAATCTTTTGTTAATTTGGGCAAACCAGAATCAAACCCACATCATGAAATCACCTTAAAATCAGCTGAATATCAATAACATTCATATTAACTGATTGATCAGGGAAAAAATTCGTATCTTGGAGGATAAAACCATACAAAATTACTATAAAACAACAAAATTAAAACAATTAGATGAAACCCTAATTAAAGGAGGTAGCTTACCTGAATCTTGATTGAGATAGTAAGGATTAGAGGTGATGGGTGTAAGTGATTAGAGGATTGAATTGAGCGAGCTTAAGCGCTTTAAGAGTCTTGGTTAGTTTATGGCTTGGCAAAGTCGGCGAAACTCGATAAGAAATTAGACGGGTTTATTTCCCGTCTCAAATAAGACGGACCAAATATAATCTTACGATAAAATGTTACTATTTTCTGATAAAATGTTACCATTGTTTTCTGAGTAAAAATTAACAGTTTTAGTTATAACATTTTGTCGTTAATAGTTACATTCAAGAAAATGGTGACATTTTTTGGTCTGAAAATAAAACCGTATGAATCAAGACTTATTGATCGATCATTTGTTTACTTTTATTAAAGATTTTTCTATATTGTATCCCTTAGGTTTTTCAGATTCCACCTGGTAATCGTATATTTCAAAAAGAAAAATGGCAACCTTATAGTGCATTTTACTATGTATTACCGTAATCTTTAACTATAATTCCTTCAATTTGTACCACTAAATGGCTGATGTGGCGTGTAACTTCGATGAGTAAGTAAATGACATGGGTACATGTGTATGAGTAAGAGTGTAAGACACACGAAAAATGCCCAAAAAAAAAACACCTCTAACCATACCTTTCACCATCCATCATCGGTCATCACCAACCCCTCCCACCTCCTTACGTCACTATTTTGGTTGTCGGACGTCACAACTACCACCCCACTATAAATCTATAACAGTACAACCACCACTATCGTGGGCCCTTATACTCGGCTCCCCGCGTTTAAAGCACCACCATCCCCCCTAATCACCCACTCACCCACCCAACCCCACAGTCCAACGCCATGTCATCGACAACTCACCTACTTAACGGTGCATAATAATGCATCACAAGTTTACTATTTTTGTTTTCTGAAATGCAGGGTCACCATGTGGGATCTAAACTAACAAAGGGTTACCATATAAAAAAATTCTTTACTAAAATATCAAATTATAAAAAACACTTGTTTATTTTATGCGGTATATTAAAAGTTATAAAATTAATTTATGACAAAATTTTGTATTGTTTAAAAATGTTAAAATTCTACTACAAGAAAAACAAGGTCAAACGAATTTTCGATCTTAGCTTTAAACTTGACTCAAACTCAGGTCAATAATGGTCAAGCCAAGCCGGCTAGATTAGTTACATCTAAAGATGGAACTGGATACACAAGTGTTAGACTAGTCCCCTGACTCATTTTTAGCACAATACGAAATTGACACGGCCTAGTACGAAATGACGATACAACATGGGTCGTACCTGGACTGAAGTTTTGAGAATGAAGACTATGCCTAGCCCAGACACGACACGACCCATTGGGGCGACACACTTAAATACGCTTAAAATACAATGAAATAAAGCTGAATGGAAGCAATTGCTCGGACCACCCAGGTCACGGGCCGTAAACCGTATATGGGCAACCAATTTTATTCCACCGGCGCGGCACAAAACCTACCTTCTTGTACCCAAACCGTGCCATTTTCGCCTTTAGGGACATTAGACTAACATGAAACACGACCCAACACAACTCACTAACAAATCGGGTCAAACGAAAACCACTCCTTTCACCTCATCCTAAACCCTCGCAAAACCATTGTTCAAGCAAAACGAGAAACACAGTTGAATTTCACAGAGAAATCTCAGAAAAATGGCAGCTAGATTTGGTTCAATAACAAGGTCAGTAATGTCAACTGCAAGATCTTCTTCATTCATCCGTTCTCCGCCGCCATCTGCCGCCCCTCGCTTCCGCATTCCGCCGTCCTCTCGCCGCCATCCTTCCCTTTCTCCTTCAAGGTCTACCCGTTTTCTCTTTCGGTTACTCGCTTCCTCTCAATCATTTGTTTACTTTTTTTTTTTTCGTCATCCGTGAGCGTATTTTAATCGAAGGTAAACAAATGAATGAGACGGAGTTGTATATTAGAGCATTAATTATATTGATTTAATTGTACCCTCTTCATTTTTTCATCAAAAGAATTACTGGGTATTTGTTGTTTTCATGTTTGCTGTATAAAGTTGTGATCTTTGTAACTAAGATGTTATATTGGAGTAGTAATTATCTTGATTTATTTGTACCCTCTTCTTTTTTTGTCTACATAATTACTGGGTTTTTGTTGTTATTGTGTTTACTGTCCAAAGTTGTGATTTTTTCAACTGCAATGTTATAACGGCTTTCGGGTGATTATTCATTGAATCATTGGCCAGATTTAGTTTAGTTTAGTCTTTTGCTGCTCTTGTGATTCCTTTGTCAATGTATTGCTTGCCCGTATCAAGTTTCAAACCTATTTGTCAATGCATTAGCTTTGCATCAAGTTTTTCACTTGCACTTGTGTTAAAGTGTCATTATACTTTGATTTCGTAATATTAATGAAATATAGCAAAATCTCTTGTTAAAATGACTCAGCCTGATCTTACTGGTAAGTCATAAGTGATAGGCTGGTACCCATTTGAGGTGGTTCTGTACGTAGTTTTCATTTTGGGTAATTCGGAACACCCTTTGTGTTGCTTGTGCGTCACTTAGAAATAAGACTACGTACATCGCATTCCCCCTACCCTACAACTTGCGGGAGCCCTTGAATTCACTGTTATTCTACTATTTGTCGGAGCCCTTGAACTATTGGGGTGTTGTTGCTGTAGCTCTTGCAGGGGTCAGATTGTTGTCTGCATTGGTCGCACAGTTGATATTTTTGTTTCCTCGCATTTTCAACCATTTCTTGTTCAACTTTTGGTCTTTTTTATATTATTACTCCCAAATAGTTTAAATACATAAATACTGTTATAGTTTAACTGTGTCAAGTATACCTACATTGCCTCAGAGCTACTAGCCACAGGGTTTTGTTTGTTTTGGTTATTTAGATATTTTTTATTTGCTGCTTCCGAAACTCAGTGCTGTTAATGTGGGTTTTTGAGTGCATTTTTGACTTGTGTGTGGTGTGCTACAATTGTAGGAACTTCGGAGAACTTGGATGTGTACAGTCGCTTCAACTGTTTGGTAATGCTGCCACTATGCCGTGTTTGACCGGCCACCTGTCTCTTGATGTGCGGGCTTTTAGTGAGCTATGCAATGGTACCTTCTGCCGTTCTTGTCAGGATCGCTAGTATTCACTTTGCGTGAGTCCGTTTCTAGGGCGCATTTTATGATAATTGTTCTAAAAACTGTGCTGGCTTATTCTGTTTGACATTATGTTGAGTTATGGCTTGCTTTGTGAATTGGTGCTATAGCATTGCAAATCAGTGATTAAATCTATGTTACTTAGACCCTGCTACACATGTCGAACACGAATGCATGTCGGAGAATCTACAAATTTTTGTTATGAAATGTTTTTGTATTTTTGGCCTATAATGAAGTGCCCAAGTATTTTGCCGTGCCAGATGAAGTGTTCTGTTGACACAGTGACACAGCACATTTAAATGAAATATTAAAATAACTTGCATGTAGACCAAACAATTAGTAAATTAATAAGATGGTTAAGGTTTTGTTAGAATTTTTTTTCTAAATTGATGTATGGTTGTTTGAGAAAAGTTGGGATTGGGTGTTTAGGGAAAAATGGAAAAGATGGGTGATCGTGCTTGGCGCTTTCAATCATCAAAAGGACTGAAGTTTGAATGTGTAGGTTGTTATTCTGTTCCTTATTCCTTGTTTCTCTGAATTTCAGTTTTAGTAACATAAGTTTTCTTCAATGTTCTGTTGTAGGGGCATCATTTTTGTTTTTGTTTTCGAACCAAGTGTAGAATTTGCCTTGGCTTAATATCACGAGCACGAAAGACAATTTTGACAAGCTATAGACCCTGCTACGTCAACAAGTTTCTTAATGTGCGGCCATTTGTTCTATTCTTAATGTCCTTGTCGATCTTGTTTGGAAATCTTTTGAAATTGAAATGCAAGACAATAAACTTAGTTACGTCTTCTGTTGGGAGTTCACACTTCACATTATTGATCATTTGGAGTCTCATGAATTGGGAATGTTAAATTATGGAGTATATCCAGTTTGAACTTTGGTGTATCTACCTATTTATCTCTAGACAATCCGCGTTTGTGATAATACATTGTTGGCTGAACCCTTACCCTTGTCTGATGATGTGGGATCTTAATTTTTACTTTCCTTAGGTTGCCTTCTGTCTCATATGTTAATATTATATGGGTTCAAGTGTTTGACATGTCCATTTCAGCATTATGTGTAGTAGTTTGCTTGACATATTTTTTAATTATATTCTTTTTAATTATATTTTTTCTCCAGACCCTCGCCTAGCGAGGATGCCATCGTGTACTGGGCTGCCCATTATTCTTTTTCTGTGAAGGGTCTTAAAAAACCACTTTCTTATTAAAGATACGACTACGTACATGATACATTAAGGTTTACCAGTATTCTGGCTTTTTATGTTTTCTTTTACGCAGTAGGATTTAAGAAAATTGTCGATAGAATATTACGAGGAAAATAACTGTTTTAGGGCAAAGTACATTACATAACATGTCAATGTTACTTCAGTGACTTGAAGGCTCACATGTCTTGCCTATGGCGTGATAAGTGGCATTGGATGTCAAATACCTTTATCCTATGTTGAAAATAGACGGAGAAAATGATGAGAGTTACGGTTGACCGGCTACTACTTTACAATGTGCGAAACGAAAACAGTTTAGTAGATCGTTTTGCTCTATTCGACTATTGTATATAACGAAGAATAATGGATTCTTTAGGCACATTGGCAATGGAAAAGAGTTGCTTTAGGTAGAGTGAAACAGAATTCGCACATCTTATTGCCTTGGTGGAGCGACCATTAAAAAAATCTCTCTCTCTTTGTGTTGGGTTTGGGGTTTGAGTTTTATTTTCAAAGTTGTTGTGCTATAAATGTTGATCTGTGGAGGCTACATTTCTGGTGTTTATGAAGACTAATTGTGTGCAAACTGTGACCGGCTTTATGTCTTTTTTTCAGGTACTTGAACAAGTTATGGATCATATATCAGCATATTTGACTCTAGAGTTCTTCAAAGATACTAGCGGATGTTTGGTACGCAGTATTGGTCTTGGAATTAATATAAACTATGAAAATAATGCTTATTGATCTTTTTTGTTGAGCACATGATTGCAGTTGACTCGATCAGTTTTTTTGGTGTTATGACACACATCTATTTCTATGAATTGTCAAGTTTAGTCGGCATTTTTAGTTCTTTCTTATTGCAATTTGCTGTAGCAGTGGTTGTTCTTTATAACAAAAGAAGAAAAACAAAATGTGCATCAATTCTACCATTAGTATCTTTTTTTGTCAACAAGTATTCGCTGTTGTTTTATGATTGACTATAGTCATTAACTCGTTATGCTATGTTTGCGGGCTCTTGTTTTCAGTCAATTATCTGTATGTGTTAATACATAACTCAAAAGAACCTCTTTCTATTTCACTGCTTGGCTAATTAGTCGTTTCACGAGGAAAAAGATAGAAATGCCGAGAATAATACCTCAAAGCTCTAGCATTCTATGTGAAGATGTAGTGTTGGCGTATTCTCTTCAAATATGTTCATTTGAGTTTAGGACAGCTTTATACCCACTAGGAACCCTGGCCATAACCAGGTTTCTGTGATGCAAAGGTTGGCTCAACTCTTAAACTACCATTTGTAAACGAGCATCGTTAATTTAGCCGCAATGAGATGCAAGGTAGTGTGCAGTGAGGGGAAAGGGACCTAAGTCTTGGTGTACCTAATAACTTTATCCTAAGTTCCTAACCGCTAGACCAGCCATAATAGATCATGAAACCGAATAGCTTTGGACTAGTTTTATACAACTCATTACAATTACAGAACAGAATCAGTTGAGGGATTTGCAGTTACCACATGGCTATTTTTCGCTATTAATATATATGGTAACTTTAATAGCTGGTAGGCTTTGGTTGTAGCCAGTGGGGATCTCTGAACTATAGTGATTGACTACAGTTGGTGTGTTTTTCTAGTGTGAACACAGCCATTTATGAAAAATCCTTGTGTTTTAGGCTTCAAATGAATCGTCTATTTGTCTATGATTACAACTGTCAAGTGTCCGATAGTCTGTCAAACCCGAAATGGACCAACCTGCACCTGATCCAGTAGATCCGTTTGCCAGGTCTATGTGAAGGGGTCCTTTTTCTTCTTGGAGTCTGCAGCTAATTATGTTTTAATCTCAAGTTCAGGCATGGTATGGAGAGGAAAACATGAAAACTAAGTCCCACTAAAACCGTTGTATGTGTGAAACAGCTACAATTATGTGTATTCTCTACACATCTGATGTTCACTGTTAATCACGAATGTGATTGTTTGGTATCCGTTTCACACGTATAGCGATTCTAAATGAGAATTTGTAAAACATGAATTCTGTTATGTAGGGCCTTTCCAGATTTGTTGCTTTGGTGGATCTGATGTTGTTGTTGTCCATAGTGGCCAATTATTTTGGTCTAACTTAGTTTAGAACTGCAAGTAGCACAGAAAATCTATCATTAGATTCTTGCACACTTGTTATTATTCTAACCCGTTCCCATAGCCTCCTTTTATTTCCATCTCTATTTTAATCGGGTGCGAGAGCAACCTTAAGTTAAGACTCTCTTGTTAAGACAATCTTAAACAGGAATTAGCGCATTATTATTGACCATGGTAGAAGCACAAGACGCTCAAGTTCTGAATTCTGAGAATCCGAGTTACTTTTTTGTGTATTTTGTGGAATGAGCCTCCATCAAACCGAACTGGATTGTTTTTCTTGGGTTATAGTTTGGTCCATCGGTGATTTGTTTTTGTTGTAGCAGAAAAAGGATGCAATCTATGTTAATCTGACTCTTCACATTGACGTAGTTTGGGATCGAACAATCTCAACTTTTACGTGACGTGACATGAACACTTTCTGATGTTGAAACATCAGAGTTCCATATACTTCAGTCTCTTCTCGTTTACCTTTGCATAGTTCCATCAATAGATGCTTCATTTCGTCACTTGTAAGCTTTGCTAGAATCGCTATCTCAGACTTGTCTCTTCAGTTTTGTTGTTCGCCATTTACTTACATCCTTTCGGAAGACAAGATAAAAGACAAGATCGTCTTAAGTAAAAACGAAAATTATTTGCTTAAATTATCGTACTTCTGTCATTGTACTTATATTAGGAGTCATTGCTCCAAAACCTATTTGTTAGGCGCTCAGGTTTTTCCGGTTTTTCTAACGTGTGCATAGAACACCCATTAGAAAAACCGTTGCTAAAATATCAGTTGTACTATAGCAACTAGTAAAATGGCCTTTGCAAAATTGGAAAGACTCTTTTTCATATTGATTTCTACAAGTAGTTTTTGTACCACAAGGAAATAATTCCTTAAAAGTAGAAAAAGCATAGATGCACAAGGCATGGTCTCATGATGAAAGTTGATTGAAGAAGTTGGGAATCATTGTTGTACTTTTATGTTATAGACCAATCAATGAGTTAGGATAAGAGCTAATCGAAATATCGAAAGGTGACGAGTCCGCTTCACAAAAAGGAGTAGCTCTGTGGTTTATAAAGTAGTCATTTTCGGACAAATAAAAGTGGGAGTTATCTTCAACCCTTTCTCGCTGCGCATGGTGAGGTTCTTCGACTTAGTTCGATTAGATTACTCTTTCTTTTTTCCCTTTTTCTTTCGTTTGTTAGGTCACAAAACCATGAGCTCTGATACTGGTTAGAATTAAGGTTCCGGAAAGAATTAAGGTGCTATAAGCTAAGTTCATTTTTAATCTTCAATTTTGTTCTGATAGTTTAGGTCTAAAAGAGCGAGGATTTAGGAGGTTGGATATTGATTTACTCTCACTTCTGAGTTTTGGTGTCTAGTTTCGACTCACATAGTCACATATACTCGACTAACATCATTGTATGATTTATGCCTCAAATCTCACCCTATATTTAATAACAACAAAATAACTATGTTATACAATAAAAAAAACAACATAATTAACAGTTTAAGAAAGAATTCATGCAAAATTCATGTAAAAAAAAATCACTTTTTCATTTTTTCCTCCAATATATTTTACCCGAAACCAACCCTTTTAAGTATCTTTAACATGTATTACGCAAACTTATATTAGAAAAACCGTTGAACGAATAAAGTTCTACAAAAACAGTCGGTCTCTCATGTGACGGGTCACCTACTATCAGGGTTTTAAATAGCGGTATTGGTCGCGGTAACGGAGTCGCGGAATCGTCCCCGACTCGGCCGTCGCGCTCTGAATCGCTGTTATCGCGGTGATATTTATTTTACAAGCTTTTGTAGATATTTCATCATCTATTGACAATTTCTTATAAAGCTAAGATTAATTCTACTTAGTTTAATTAATTTGACCAATGCTATTCAGTTTCTAAGAGCTTTTCATTAAAAAACTTGGCCGGGACAAGTTATAACTCATTCATATCGGGTTCATCGCGGGCTGTATCGGGCCGAGTTGGCCGATACACGTTATAAATCGGTCGTCTCGGCCGATACTTTCTTGTTTTCAATTTGCCCGATACATCTCGGGATATCTCGTATCGCCGGCCTCCGATACCGATACATCTCGGACGATACGATACGTGTCGGCCGAGATTTAAAACCATGACTACTATCTTGGGTATCTTCCCAAATGTTAGGCTATCACTGGAGCATGTCATTTGTAATTTCCTGTAGAATAGAGACAAAGAGTTCACCAAAAATTCAAGTGGTTGATAATGCCACCAAGGGCAAATAAGATCTCCTAAACATAATGCAAGCACCCACATAGATAGTCTTGTTCTTTCAAACACAGACAACATTTACTATACTAAAACAGTCTCACCATATCCTTTCAACTTTCATAAAAATCTCCATAATAAACTTTATAATAAAGGATAAAAACACGATTATCTTGTTTTCTGTAGTAAGTATTTTAAGGGACGTCTTACACTAAAAAAAAGATGCAATTATTAGTCGACAAAAAATATTGGAAAAGTAATATAAGTCACTTTTCGCATCATGAAATCATTTCTCCTCAGAATTTATGATCGTTCAAATTAAACCTAACTAAAGCGTCAACCCTTTTTTGAAGCCCCGGGACACCAGAAACGAAAGCTTTCTTGGTGTATTTTGGTCCAATTTTTTGGTTAAAATAGAGAAAATTATCTGGATCCGATATTGTTACAACCCGATTAATGATTCTTGACACTGATTTAGGTTATGAGTTGAGTGGTTTCCATCTCATTGGATATGACATTACTACTATAGCTAAATGAGAACCATACATCAGGATTCAGGAACATCACATATATGAGCCTCTTAAAGTTTAAAACCAATAATGCATAAACTACCAAAAATACATATGATATCTCTATTATCAACACTTTGCTATGATCTCCTACCCCACCTAATCTTACAAAGGTGAAATATTTTGGCCATATTCGAACTGAATTAAACTGAACAGAGCTAGCTGAGCTAAACTGAACTGAATGAAGCTGAAAGACCCTGTTCTTTTAACTGAGAGCTGATTTGAACCGAACTGAAATGAACTGAGAGTTAGTTTGTAAAGAGATAAGCTGAACTGAATTGAATAGAGCCGAACTAAACTGAAATAAGCTGAAATTAAGCCGGAAAGAGCTGAGTTGAATTGAATGGAGCTGGGTTGAGCTGAACTGAACTGAACGATAAGTTATAGGGATGCCGACAATTGAGTTGGTGAAGTGGGTTGTCAGGTAGTCAACTGGTGTTGTTTAGGTTACTCCAAAGAGTAGATTAGTGGCATGTAAAGTTGGTATAAGTATGATGATAACTAACTAGAGAAAGCAAAAGTAGACAGACATATCAAAGTGGAATCCTAAGCTTCATATAGATAGCCAAACAGTGTGACTGATACTATATGATTGTCTCTTGTTTTAGCAAGTTGCAAAGCATCACTTAATGGGTTCCACATACTAAACATCTGATATAATGTCTACATCTCCCACCTTTAAATCACTCATACAATTCTAAGTTTCGGAGCAGTCGATTTTCTTTTGATATTCTCTTGAGTTGGTAGAGTTACGGCGAAAGGATGGGGTTTCAGGGTGAGGGAGTGAGTGATGCATCGTCCAACAATGATCAAGACATCCGAAAATCAAATGAATGCATTCAAGAAAATGATCGAGGCTGGTTAAATCTTGGTTTATCGAAAGGACAAGGTTCAGGTTCGAAAGAAGTTCCTGTCAAGACTTTTTCCTGCAATTTCTGCAGGAGGAAGTTTTTCAGTTCTCAGGCTTTAGGTGGTCATCAGAATGCGCATAAGCGAGAAAGAGGTGCTGCCAGAAGGTTTCATTCTCAGAGGATGATGTCGGTGATGGATTGGCCAGTAGGTTCACAGATGCATCGGTCGCTTGGTGTTCATTCACAGTCCCTGGTACAGAAATCACAGAGAGAAGCATATGCGATTGCTGCAAGATTTAAAGATTCAGATGCTGAGCATAATAGCAGTTCTTGTTTTTTTATTGATGGCCCTACAAATGCGATGTGGCCAGGATGTTATCGGCTAGATTTTCAAGTCGCTCAACCACTACCACCGGCTCCACCACCTGAATCAAACCTCGACTTGAACCTTAGACTCTGAGTTACGTGAAAATACTCTTTTCACAGCTCAGATATGATGTCGAACATCAGAACAACCAGTTTTAATGTATTCGATATCTGTAAATTCAACCATTAGAAGAGGAAATCTCAGTCCAATAAGTCGTATAAAGAAAACTGTTTGTAGTAGTCGCTCTCTTTGCTCAGCTCAACCCTTCTAGGATTTTTTATATGAAAATAGTAATTCTGCTTAAATCTATGGAAAACTTCTGTGAAACAAAAGGCGAGTCCTCATAACGTTAATGTTTCATGCTCTGTAGTTTAAACAAAAAGCTGACCAGATTATGTATAATTGTATATGAAGCTCTATTCTTTCGATTGTGTTCTCCCTCGTCACCACTACCTAGCTGCGCAATTCGAAAAGATTATTTGGCCCAGGAAAACAGAAACTAGCTGGTGTAGTCGAAAGTAAATTCTGCAACAAATACTAATACTGTACTAATGACACTGAAGTAATACAGCATTACAGGAATCCTCTGATAATGATGCTGATCATTATATGCAGCGGCCTTGATCAACTGGATGCGCTTTCTGCAGTATTACATACGGATAAGTCAACTCAATGAACCAACATTTCGCACATTCGATTAGTTTCAAGCTTAAAGCCTTATTCGTTAACATGAAGACATACTACAAAGTACGGAGTACATATTAAGATATAACACCATTGATTGCGCCTCAACTATAACTTCCATAAGTTCAAGTTTAAGCTCATGGTTGAAGCTCAATCAATGTTCTATATCTTAAATTCTTAATAGTATAAAGCAAAAGGTTGTAAGCGAGATGAAATCTACGAACTGCATTTCCAGCGTAGATTTTGAAGAGTCTAGACGGAGACAGAAAACCCACCAATATCTCAGAAGACGAAAACCACCACTTTGGCATAGTCCTCAGAGACGTCCTATATACGCAAGCATCCGATCAGTGCTTTTGTAGCCATGAACCGATACCTTAGATGTAAGAAAATGAATAATGTTATTTTTACGACTTTGACAGTCAACGAGATCTGTCCATGATCAGCTAATTCATCTTCATACAAAACCTTAATGTGTGTACAAGATGTCATAATTCATGAGCATTTAGCAGAAGGAAGAACAATATACCTTTAGCTTGATTATGGGCCGAATATGCATGTGTTGGCCCAATTAACTTGGATCTCTATCCCGGCCCACTCAGTAGATGAGTTGGGCTGATATTAAACTACCCCAAGACTCATTAGTCGGCCCGAATCGAACTATTCAATTGCTCCCGATCCACATGACGTTAAAAAAATTCATCGAGTTACTCCCTCCATCCCGAAGAGTTGTTATCTATTCCTTTGTATATAAGATAAGGCATGTGAAAAATGAGATAGACCTAATTATAATAAAAAAAATTAATAGTACGTGTTCTCATCATTTGTCTCAGATGTACGTGTAAAATATAAACCCGATACAAATATACAATAGTGATCAAGGAATTTAAACACAAGATAAAAAAAAAAAAAATGAAACTCCAAATCATCCAATGGCATACCATTGCTATCTCATTTACCTTGCATAAAAGGAGGAATAGTCAGGGATTAAGTTAGGTTTAAAATCGACATTAGCCAAAGTACAAATTTTATCAACATTTCTAATCATGTTAATTTTTCGAAGAAATGTATGACTTTCCTCCGAAAAGTTCGCCTGAGGCATAGCCTGGTCGTCATGTGCTTAAGTTTGTCCCTAGCATATAAAGACATTATACAAAATCACAAAAACTTCAGGGAAACGGTCTCTCAATAGCGTTATTATGTGTCCCACTAAATTTTGTTTCCGTGTCTTACTAAATTAGCGAGAGATGGTCTCTCATGAGACCTACTAAAACAAAATAGTGTAACTTTGAATTAGGAAAGAAAATATACAAACTTTGCATTTAGGGAACAAAATATAAAAACTTTTGCATCTTATGATTGAAAATAGAAACTAATTTTATAAAATAGTACAAAAATCATCTTTGATATTATACTTAGCAAAATACATTAAACTGATTTTTTTTACCCTTTTTATAATTATTTAATCAAAATATACTCCTAATAATCACATTTCACATTTCAATCTTCTTTCTCAATAAAAAAAATCCAATCTTTTTACTTTAACCAATCACAAGGAAATCCACATAATTAAGAACTTTAACCCAAATCAACTACCCATTTTCTTTTTAAATATTTACCTCATTTACCTCAGTGTATGAATATTTACCCCTCCTTTCCATAAACCCTAAAACCTCATTTCCCCTTTTCTAATTTCCACCATGAACCCTAACCCTAATCAATTTCAATGGCGTTCATTTCCTTCTTCTTCTTCTTCACACAATTATCAACAACAACAACAAACCCTAGAACAACAATTTAATAATCTCAATCTCAATTTAATCCCAGAATCCCCAATTAATGTGCAAAATTCCGAACTTTTCCGACGAGCTAATTACTACAATAATCATGATAATATTCTTGCTAATCATATACTTAGCAATAGTATTACTCCTAATCAAAACCCTAGATTTATCCCCAATTCTTCCTCCGCTACCGCGGCGATGAATAGAAGAAGAGCAATTAACAGTAGAATTGATGATGAATATTTAGCAATGTTATGGTATCTTCAAGTTACTGGGAATAATCAGCTTTCGGGTTCTCGTAACCGGGTTCGGAGTACTAATTATAATTATAATTATAATTATAATTATAATTATAATCCTAATAGGGTTAGGAATGAGAATTATGGAATTAATTTGGGGATTAATTGGGAAGAATTAAGAGGAAATGTTGGTAATTATGTGAAAGATCATCAAAAGTGTAAATTAGTTCATCAAATGTTGGAGAAAGCAAATAAAGAGGAGATTAAGATGATAATTAGTGAAATTAAGGATGAATTAAGGGAGATTATTGTTAATCATAATGGTGGTCAATTTTTTCAGAATTTATTGGATTA
>VHZZ01000117.1:69683-81593 GCA_009801015.1 Silene noctiflora
GTGCGCCCTCGGCTGAGTGGAGTCATTTGCGGGAATGGCTTCACGCCCTTGTTCGCCCTTTGTGGTTCCCGTCACAAGGGGGATGTGCACATTAAGGTTCAATGATCGATTCTTTTTGAAGAAAGGGCGGATGATACGAGTAGAGATGCGGTCTCAAGGGCTGATCTCGTGGTGCTTAATACGTGTTAATTACATGAAAGTCGGAAATCAGTTTAATGCATTCCCGTTGATTATTTGGGGTTGTTGAATAATTCCCGGGAATGATTAAATGTATTTCGAGCTTTCATTGAATGTGTGAACCGTCATTGAGCACTTTTAATGCATGAAAGTCTGATTCTGATATGGTCATGGATAGTATAGCGGTTATGGATAACGTGGATGAGCTGGTTGTGGACAGTTCTCTGTACTGTCCAATTCCGGGACCAGGTAATGGTCCAGTAGCCCAACTAATGACGTGTCAAGTTGCTTGGACTGGGCCTATGATCAAGAATGCCGTTTGAAAATCCTTGTTGAAGACCTCCTCAATTAATCATTCAAACTACACGATTAATTGAGGGATTGATGAGGATTTATGTCTAGCAATTAAGTGGTTTAATTTCACCATTTTATTAGTTGTTTTAAGGCTTTTATGTTTGGTAAGTTTTAGCCTAATTAAGCCTATTCAAGAGACTTAATTAGGTAGTTTATTACCATTTATTTCAGCCGTTTTTAGGCTAGCATTTGTGAAATGAGTCGGCTATTTAAAGCCTTGTATTCCTTGCATTTGATAACACACAATAAACTTTTTCAGAAAATAAGTTAAGAAATATGTAAACTCTTGTTCTGTTGGGGCGAAATCCAAACAGTTCCGTTTAGCGTTCGACGCGTTTTCGAGCTCTAATTCGATTGTTGTTCAATAGGTCTTGAATATCAATCACCCATTGTTCGAGTTATAGGTCTAACCCGAGCAAATATCCCATTGACTTGAATTCTACACATGAATTCGAGTCAAATATCCTTTTGTTTTATTTTGTCAGTTATTCCGCTTCCGCATTTCGCATTTCGCATCATATGGTATCAGAGCTTTGGCTCTTGATTTCCCTAAATCTAGACGGTGCTAGGCGTGTCAAAACCAAGTTCTTAGTTGAATTTCCGATTGCGATTGGAGTTCAAAGGTTAAACTCAAGCAGGTAGTTTGAGGATTAATCGGTTTTGCATCTCACGAGGAAGTTTCTAGTGAGTTTTATTCGAAGCGTGACAAAGAAAAAAAAAAAAAAATAGAAGAAGAAGACTTGTTGGGAGTGTCCTTGTTTAAAAGCACCTAATCGGCTATTGATTACCCAAACGGTCCTAAGGCGATGTCAAAGTCAAGATGTTGGTTGAATTTCCGATTGTGATTGGAATTCAAAGGTTAAACTCGAGCGAGGTAGTTCGAGGGTTGATCGTCTTTTGATAACCCTTATCATAGGTCCAAGAATCGGGTCAATTCTTTTTTAATAAAGGGCGGATGATACGAGTAGAGATGCGGTCTCAAAGGTTGATCTCGTGGTGCTCAATACGAGTTAATTACATGAAAGTCGGAAATTAGTTTAATGCATTCCCGTTGATTATTTGGGGTTGTTGAATAATTCCCGGGAATGATTAAATGTATTTCGAGCATTCATTGAATGTGTGAACCGTCATTGAGCACGTTTAATGCATGAAAGTCTGATTCTGATACAGTCATGGATAGTATACCGGTTATGGATAACATGGATGAGCTGGTTGTGGACAGTTCTCTGTACTGTTCAATTCTGGGTCCAGGTAATGGTCCAGTAGCCCAGCTAATGACGTGTAAAGTTGCTTGGATTGGGCCTATGATCAAGAATGCCGTTTAAAAATCCATGTTGAAGATATCCTCAATTAATCAGTCAAACTACAGGATTAATTGGGGGATTGATGAGGATTTATGTCTAGTAATTAAGTGGTTTAATTTCAGCATTTTATCAGTTGTTTTAAGGCTTTTATTTTTGGTAAGTTTTAGCCTAATTAAGCTTATTCAAGAGACTTAATTAGGTAGTTTATTACCATTTATTTCAGTCGTTTTTAGGCTAGCATTTGTGGAATAAGTCGGATATTTAAAGCCTTGTATTCCTTGCATTTGATAACACACAATAAACTGATTTCCGACTTTCATATAATTAACTCGTACTGAGCACCACGAGATCAGCCCTTGAGACCGCATCTCTACTCGTATTAGGAGTGGATTATCTGTTGCGACGGGTAATCTGATAGGACTACAATTGTATTGTCAGGTGTTTGGAAAATTTGTGGAGTTGGAAGATGTGACGATGTATTGTATTGTATTGTATTATTGTATCTTGTTATGTAGTAACTGGCCCCATTTATGTGTTTTGAAAACTGTGGTGATCCATTAGGGAATGGGGAATGATGAGCAGTTGATTAGCAGGTATGCCTTGGATAGCTCGCGGGTTACTTGGGATTGAGTCACCATTGAGTCTTATAGCTAGTCTTACGCCGTGTCTTATGATAGTTTTGGTTTCAGTACTTTCAGTATTTTGGTTTTGAGACGGTTGTACCTCACTTTGAGCATTTTTGGATTTGGATATGTATCACTTTAAACTTTAATCTCTTAATATTGTTTAATGGTCCCTTGTGATATACTATGCCTCGGGTAACCGAGATGGTAGCATATCTATATGCTAAGGTGGTCTTGGTAAGGCACCTTGGTATGTGGGGGTGTTACACTAGATATCTGAAGGGCCCAAATTTGGAAAATACAAGGAGATGCTAAAGAAGGCAGAGGAGAAAGGTGACGAATTTTTTTCATATGACCCTGCTAAAACTCAGTGGAAATTTAGAGTTTACCATTTCATCAAATACATGCTCTGTGATGATGATCAATGGGATAGCGACTAATGTTGTATGTTGAGAGTTGGGTTCGATATGCAAATTCTGAATACCAGGTTTTCATTGGAAATTGTTTGTAATTTGACACCATTTCAAGCCAATTATAAGGTATCAAGATGTACGTGGGTAAACCAGAAAGCTATGCCAAATGCCCAAACATGATGCATGTTGACGTAGACCTTATCGGAACTCTACTGGATTTGTTATTGATACAACTCAAAATGATTCGGTCCAAATCAAATTTGACCAAAAGTTTTTGAACTCGTATTGGCTTGATGAGAAATTACTCATTATGAAATGAACAAAAGTGATTAAAAATGGCTAATTTTAGGGTGTCTGAAGACCATAAATTTAAGGAGATTCACAATTTATTAAACGACATGTAGAAAAACATAAAAGATTGGAGATTGAAAAAATAAAGAAAAAAAGAAAAAAATGGAGAGCACAAGGGTGAAAGTGAAAAGAAGAAGAAGACCAGGAGAAAAGAAGGGTGGAGTGTAAAGAAGAAGAAGAAGAACAAGAAGAAGAAGAGAAACAAGAAAGAAGAAGAAGAAGAAGAAGAAGAAGAAGAAGAAGAAGTGGGCTCCACGCATCATTTTAAACGGAAACAACAAGTAAATAAGAGACCAAGTTTAGCCTTTAATGGGAGTCTAAATAGTTGGTTTATTATGAGATTAAATAAAATGCGGATTATTAGTGGAATACATTTTACGGGGTGGATTTTTCCAATTAATTTTTCCTAAAAAAATTATCTGTTTTTATATAATTTTACAAAAGTTTTAAAATTCTTATTCAAACTAAATAAAAGAAAACCAAATATTTTTTTAATGTTATCAAATTATCAAAAAAACTATATATTTGAATTTATTTTCATATCATCTATATTTTATCAAATCTCATTCCGGTTTTCTATTTTTGTAACAAGCATCTTTTACGTTTGCTCTAACATGAGTATATCTTGGTTCATGTCTGAAAGGATCTTAGACACAGTTGTTTGTTAATTCATGACTAAGTAAACATTTTGCCATGGACGTGAGATAGTTCGTGGCGAGAATAATTATTAGCCACGGCTACAGCCTAATTTGTGGCGCAAGTGGATTTTGGCCATGGGAAAAGTCCAATGGCATAATTTTTTTTTCTATGACACTGAATGAATTATTTCTCGTGGCCATGTAAAATTACGCCACGAATTATAGTTCCCGTGGCATATTTCGTGGTGAAAGTGTCAATTTGTTGTAATGACCATTTGATAGCACAGCCAGAACCAGTGATGAACCTGCAGTCAAATTCTGTCGATTTCAAAATGATTCTTTCTTTACCCCCTTAAACTAGCAAAAGTTATGCCCGGACTGGGTTTTGTATCTGCCAAGACTTCTTAATATACGAATGGGAACGTCACGGGTGCAAGCAACTGATACTTGACCCGGATCACTATTTTGCGGCTATTATGGGTTGTAAAAAAAATACAACCAAAGAGAAACTATAATTGCTACAGGATGTCGTCTACATCGCAGAGAGTGGACCTATCTTAAGGCTTTTGCTTTGACGGGAAGCCTCGAACGCAAATGGTATGTCTCACCCATCCTAAAGGGCATGAGGGTTTCGACATCATTGAAGCATGCTTCGACTTCATACAATACATACTTGTTATACAAGTCACACTTTGCATCAATTATTCCATAAAGGCGATTAGCTATACCGTGCATCAAACAAAACCTTATGCAGAATGTGTAAGAAATGACCTATTGCATTACCAAAGAGGCACAAGAGTCTAGCCTGAAACTAAAAGTTTGAAGATTTGTGCATGTAAAAGGCTTCTTCTGGGGGCCACAATACAATAATAAGGGTATATGAAGAAGAATCTTTGTTGCTCCATGCTGTGGATTTTTGGGAAGCCCTTTTTTTCTTGATTCCTAACTCGTTGACCCCCTCTCCTTTGCTTAGGGTCTAGTTTATTCAATAAAATCTTCACTATAAGACATATGTATCACTATTACTTATGGAACCCACTAACTTGTTTTCTTAAACGGTGGCTCCAAGGTACTTTCTCTTCACCCAAACACTTGGGAAATGTTTTGCAGAATTCTACAATGTCGAGACAACCCTTGTAGATTCAAGAATGAAGATGTACTATTCCAAAGTACACCACCTGATAGTACAACCAGAATCTGAGATGAACCTGCAACCAACAACAATGAATTTCAAAGAAATCCTTTCATCACATCCTGAGCTAAGTAATATTATGTCTGGACTGGGGTTTTCTAATTGCCTTGACTTCTTACGATACCAATGGTAACGTCCCGGGTGCAAGCAAGACTTACTTAACCCGGACCACTACTTTGAAGCTATAATCGAGTTGTCAAAGAAATACAATCTAAGTGATACAATGGTTGTTAGTGGATGTCGTCTATATAGGAAAAAATGGACCTATCTTGAAGCCTATGATTTGAGGCGACGCCTCGAGTTCGAATGGCATGTCTCACCTATCTTAAGGGGCATTAAGGCTTCAGACAATCATGTATCTATATCATATACATACTCGTATGAAGTCACAATTTGCCTCGTTGATTCCTTAAGGGCTATTGCCATAATGTGCATCAAACTTGACCCTATGCAAATTGTGAAAGAACTGATCTATTGCAATACTAATGGGGCACAAGATCGTGAATCGTCGTTGTGGCTTAGAAACATTCAATTTCAAAGGCCGTGCTTTATTTCTGCTAAAGGTTGAAGTATGTTTTTCGCCCTATTTGCTATTTGTGGATCTGCTAATTAGAGCAAGTACTATTACTCGAATAACTGCGTTACTAAAGAGCATTGGTAAAAATACCGAACTACCAGTATTATTGTCGCGGCACCAACCCCTTCCCCTCCCCCTCTCCCCTTCTTCTACCTCTACTAATTAGAGCAAGTACTTATACTCGGAAAATGCATAATAAACGCTGACGTTTCTAATACATAATCAGAGCAAGTACTTATAGAGTCATTAACCACACATGTTCTCTTACTCCATCAAGAGTAGCCCATTTATATTTCCATATTTTCTCTGAGCTTTCCTGGTTCAAAGTAGCAGTCGCTTCCTGTCAAAAGTCATTCAAATATAACAATCGTAAGCATTATTAAAGAGGCACAAGATTTTGAATCGGCGTTGTGGCTTAGAAACATGCTTTATTTCTACTAACGGTTGAAGTACGTTTTTCGCACTGTTTGCTATTTGTGGATCTGCTAATTAGAGCAAGTACTTGTACTCGAATAATTGCATTACTAAAGAGCATTGGTAGAAATACCGAACTACAAGTATTATTGTCGTGGCACCAACCCCTTCCCCTCCCCTTCTCCCTTTCTCCTTCCTCTGCTAATTAGAGCAAGAACTTATACTTGGAAAATGAAGAATAAATGCTGACATTTCTGATACATAATCAGAACAAGTATTTATTGAATCATTAACCATACTTGTTCTCTTACTCCATCGAGAGTAGCCCATTTATCTTTCCCTATTTTCTCCGATCTTTGCCGGTTCAAAGCAGCAGCCTTTTCCTGTCAAAAGTCATTCAAATATAACAATCGTAAGCATTATTTACACTTCTAACATGGCCAAAGAATCATCCACAAAAAATGAGTAGAAAAGTAGCGACTTACACAACAAAACAATGAATCATGGGATGTTGTTGCGGCTTTAACCAATGGGAAACGATAGGGATGGTGATGCCAAAGTTATAAAGGCCGAGCTGGGTAGGCTAATCTGAGATCCCTTAGAAAGGGAGTTGCTGAAAGAGGTTTAAATGGAGGGGGTGATGAGGGTAAGAAGAGTAGTAGAGGGAAACGGAAGACATTAGCGAGGCGAAGTTACAATTGTTATTGAACTGCAATAGGAATAAAGAACACAAATCAGTATGAAAAAATATACTACTACTTACTCCCTTATACTGTGTTTTTCCCAATTTCCATTAAAGGTAGTACCTCCTCCTCATTCCCTTCCTCGTTCTCATCCTCCTCCTCCTTCCACCACTTCATTATCCACCTCGTCCTCCCAGTTTCCATTGAAGTTGTTTCTCACTTTCCCTTAGTAGTTAGAACAAGATATGGTTGGAAATATGGAATAATACAGAAAATTATATGCATGTTTAAGGCAATATCAAAAGTACAATATTTTGTTCAAACATGCCCCGATGGAAATGTCATTAAACCTCACACGGTCGCACATCACCAAAGGTCCACAGTGCATGAATCCTCCAAATTAGCACAAGGGAAGAAGATTTCATTTCGATTGAGGAAAATGACCATTTTCTGCGACTAAAACTATTTAGAATATAAAACGTCAAGTAATCACTAAAATATGTTGGGAACTATGAATATTCTATGTTAACATTATCGTAACAAAGAAAAGGATAGAAAGCTGAGACAAAGAGAAGCAAAAAGTCAGACGATTCCACTACAACAAGAACATCCTTAGTTCATGTTTTTGGATTAGCGCCTCAATTTTACCACAAATGTTGTTGTTTTGTATCAATAAGCAAGCCATTATAAATACATACTAACATACATAATGTAAACTATTTATCAATACAGTTCAGATTTGTATATCTACCAAAAAAGAGGTTTACCGTTAGCAAAACAGCAATATTCGCTCCTTGTGAATCATTGAATGACATATGCAGTCACAGTCACCCCATATCTTTACTGCAAATATACATAAACATATCAGCCTTCAATTATAAACATCAAAATTTAGATTGCAATAATCCACTAACCTCTTTATTTCCAAATATTCAATGTCACCGGAAAAAGAAAAGAACTCCTTGAGTTCTCGCTCAGATGCCTTGTGGGAAACATTACTGACTTTTACTGTCTTTACCTAAAAGCATGGAAAAGAAACAAGAAGTAATCATCCAAATTACTCAAGGTCACAGAAAAATGAACAAGAAAACATTTGCATTTGTACACCATAAACATCATGCAAGCACAAAATAAAACGCATATACTTATCATACTTGAGACATCCTAGACCAAAATCACAAGCAGTCATCAACTGATCCAGGTTATAAGGTGCGTTGTTCCTATATAAGTCATATCCACGGCGAGTAGTTTAAAATTCGTTAGGGCATCGGTAGTCGATGCGCCCCACGTTGAGCACAATAGGAGTTCAAAATCGATGGGAAATTACAAATGCAAAAATCAACGGGAAAACGCACATTCAAAAATTAACCGGAGAGAAAGCAAAATCAAAAACCGACAGGGAAACTCACAGTGAGTGATCAAAGAAAGGCAATGAAAAGCTAAATAGAGCAATCTAAAACACAGTAGGACAACAAGATTAAAATGATATGGGTAAATGGAGAAAGTGACTCAGAAATGTGAATATCACGTTATAACTATCTAACGTCATTTTTTTGTTTGGAAAAATGCAACTAATAACCCTTCAAGTGAGCGTCGTAAGGGAAGCACTAATCATGCACGATTCGCTATCTCTCACACAGTGCAATCAAGATATCATAGACAAAGTATAATTCGAGTTTTGCCAAGAAATGTTTCAACAACATATGAAGCGACCATAAGCCAAACAAATGTAGTAGAAACGAATGAAGGTCTCGTGTTTACAATACTTTAGTCGGCATTCAAATACATTATTATGTTAGTCAATTTTTATTCTGATGTTTTATGTTACTTAACTTGGAACAGAACTTGAATGGTATTCTGACATCGGATTGAGACCCAAATTATACCTGCACAAAATGTGGAGCTCAAATGTGTAGTAGATGGAAGATATCGTATGGACAAAGGGCCCAAAGTCCCTTCTTTCACTATGTGTTGCAAAGATGGAGTAGTAAAGGTGCCCAACCTTGCTTTAAGTAAAGTAATATACGACCATGCTGATGTTCAAATCTATTATTTTTTTTTTTGGTGCAAACCATCCGGTTTAATCCGGAGTCGAGCCGGGTAGGACCACTAGGGCGGTTAAAGCTCTCCCTTATGAGTTTCAACACTGCTGCGTTCCCAGGGCTCGAACACGAGACCTCTGGTTAAGCTAGAACAACCCCTTGCCAGTTGATCTAAGTGCTCATGGGTATGTTCAAATCTATTATGAAATGGTCGTGTTTCTAATCTTTGGATTGTTGTAGCTTATTCTTAGCTGTTACACGTTACTATCAACTTCTCAAGGTGAATTCAGTGGGAAATTTAACTTGTAAATGTGAATAGGTGGAGTGGTCTCCCAGGAAAAAATGTCATGGACTTTCGAAGGGAGGAGACAATGTACCTGCTGGAAGGTAAAGTAAAGGTTTCAGTTGATGGACACAAAGGATCTTTCGAATTCGGGCCTGGTGATTTGGCTGCGTTCCCTAAAGGTATGGAGATCACTTAGGATGTGCTTGAAGCGGTGAACAAGCACTATAGCTTTACAAATAAATTTAGATGTAAGTCATCTTATGACATACGAGTATTAAATTGCAGGGTAGTGAAACTTGCTATCATATGCTAACTTGGGGTGTTAATAGTGAAATATATGAGAATTGATAATACTTATTGACTATCACTGATAATGCTTTTTTTTCCCATAAGCATACCCCAAGCCTCGGCTGAAAAAGTGCCAAATTCAGCAATGATAGACAGCAAAAAGAATACCACATACAAGAAACAAGACAAAACATTAAAATGGGTGATAAACAGCAGCATGACAAACTGGCTTGATTGACTCTCTAAGAATAGTCCGATTTTGGATTAAATAGAGGATGTACAACACGGTGTTGTGATCAAAAGGTTGTGACTTGATTAAATACTGCAGTTGAATCACAAAAATAAAACTGGCAGCGAGAGTTGTTAGCAAATGTTACTACTCCCTTAGCACAACGCAAAAGTCTGAGATATATAAACACTACACCGATCGGATACAACACCTCACCTGAACGAACAAAGCTAATCTCTCCATCCAGAGTTAATTTATCAACTTGGAATACACAAAAAAAAAAAAAAAAATAACCTTTAGAGGATGGGAAGAAGAAGCTTTATAATAATATCAACGACGACCCCATCACCGGCGGTGTTTTCTAGGTTGAGGGAGGAGGTTTCGGTGGTAGATAGTGGAGATAGACGGGTGGCTGAAGGCAGAGTAACTGGAATTTGTGTTTTTTTTTTTTTCTCAGATGTGTTTTTTTCACACCTTTGAGTTTTCAAAACTTATACCTAAAATAACTTTTTTTCAAACTTATACCTAAAATCCTATTTTCTTCCAAACTTAATACCATTTCTCAAAAATCCTATTGGCAAAGAATTACGAATTGGAAGTTTGGATTAGATCTCTTTATCTCAGTGCATTATTTAGGCAACAAACGCTCCCACTCAAGTACCTCACACTCAAGTACCTTTGATGAATATCTCATGAAAAAGAATAAATCACGGCCACTAAGGTCTAAATAAGGCGACATCGTAGAAGTCACTTTCTCAGATGGTAGTAGAGCGTAACCTTTCTATAATGCTCTTACACAGTAAATGTTTGGAAAAAGGAAATGTAGCATCTCCATAATCACGATAAAGATCAGCCCTATTGATATCCACAAATCCAGGACCAACAACAGTCAGTCGCTCGAATGAGTGACACCAACTAAACTGTTGTAACAAACAACTCATACGACATTTCAAGAGTCTGCGATTCACGCTGCTTTAACATCCTGATTCCCTGCCTACACATGTCACGAATACACTCCATATATATCATATCGGCGCTGATGGTGAAGACGGCCATAACCTCAACGTCCTCATGTAAAGACCACAAATGAAGAAAATTTTCGAAACCAGACCCGTCCTGAAACAAGTACAATCCACACATACTTTTTGGTAATGTTATAAAAACACACTTTCTCTGCTGAAATCCCACAATCAAGCACCGACAATATCGGTGGACAATATATGTTCAAGTAACACACCCTCGTCGGGTATCGCGGCCATTAAACTATCTAACCGAGTTAGTCTTTAAACTTTCACCGGTGAAGGGATAAAAGTGAGCGCCATAATCACTCAAGAATTTAAGATTTGTTTGCAGAACCTCCCCATATGGAGAAACAATTAGACAATTGTTATGATAATAGCCATATATCCCCATGGCTCGTAGGACTTTTCTTGAACACGCAACATAAAAAATGGGGATCGCGGGGAACAAAAATGCGGAAAATAAGTGGTTAAAACAATCATCGACCACACGATGTTCAAATTCAGGGAAATCAGACCTCACACACGTTACCAACACAAACTAAACCTTGTTTGTTAATCCTCTATTTTTTAATTCATTATGAGCCGCAATTACGTTTTTGCATAAATTGGCAATATATGTATCTTTCGGTATGGGTATATAAAATCCAAGTATAACAATGTATTCTCCGACCCGTAGACCTGGCAAAATGGGTCAGACCCAAATAATCCCACCCGAAAAGGCTGACCTGAGATCCGAAAGTAACCCGAACTTGCTTGATCCGAATATGACCCGCAACCCGAATTGACCTGACCCGAACCTTGCTTAACCCAATGTTGACTCGACCCAAGATGACTCGCCCTGATAAGACCCGACTCATGATTGACTTGATCGTAAATGACTTGAAGTGACCCCATAATGACCTGAAACAACAAGTACTGCGTCATATTTATATTATATATATCAAAATAAAATTTCATTGGTTACAATCGTCCATAATAAACACTTGAATTTGTAAAATAGTTTTCTGAATGAAAATAGTACTAAATAAAATGTTTTAGCCATTAACGCAAAAGTGATCTAAACCATAAATGACCCATAACCGAAAGTAACCCGACTCGAAGTGACCGACAACAGGTCATCCGAGATTGAACCAGAATCCAAAATAACCCGACCTGACCCAACCTGATTCGATATGTGTGACAGACCCGAAATGACCCGACCCAAACTGACATGACCCATACCCTACCCAATTGACCCGTATGATTCAAAAGAGAAAAGAAGCATATTCAGCACGAAATCCTACAGCTCATGATCATAAAGATTCTCTAGATTACCTC
>VHZZ01000117.1:102129-116700 GCA_009801015.1 Silene noctiflora
TGAAGTAGGACGAGGCGCTAAGCAGATGGGAACTTTTGACTGGAACGATATGTGTTCCAGAGGCCAAGCTAGTGACAGATACACAGCTTCACATCCTTGATGTATGCGGCTCACCCTTGACTAAAAATAATAGAATAAGTATACAGGCTCTGAATTCACCGTGTTTATGTTCCTGTTCAGCCAAAGTACAGTTTCCAACGGATCAGGAAATAGGAGGCTAGGAAACATATAATCAGAAGCTAATATCTCAGGTCAATTCAGAAGTGTACTGTCTAGTTCATAAACAAGCTCCACAAAGTAGTACNAGAGTGTCGTGAAACTGGCCTATATTATGGGGATAGATGGTTATTCATTTCACAWTTTAGTGGGTTAACTGGTATCAAGGTGGAATTTTAGTTGATTGAGTTCTTTTCCTTAAGTATGATATCGTCTTTTAAGAGACTAATTGTACAGCCATATGGGTGTGTGTGATCAATATCAATCTCCATGGCTTCCATGTTGAGTTCACTTCAAAATGAATTTCTTCTCTCTTGATTTGTAGAGCAGCTAACATCCTCAGAGGTTTTATTTACCAAGCATTAAGTCGAAACTCAGAGAGAAATCAATATATAGAATTCAACAAATTCAATTGGGGGAGGGGGAGGATTGCCGGATTTCACGACACTGTATCCAAAAAAGGAACTTCGAGTCTCAAAAGCTTGCTGAACTGTAAAAATATACCATGAAATCGAATAAGTACCCACCAGATTCGCTGAAACTATGCCGTAAATGCAAAAAAAATATACCAATACGCAATTAGCTTGTATCACATGAGAAATATTTAAGCATAATCATCAGCTGCGTTGCTAGCATAACATTACCTAATGAATCTCCCATTTTGTTTGTCCAAGTTATGTAAATGTAAAATCATACAAGCTGAATGATTATATGTAAGGTTTCCGGGCTACCAGCAATTAGGGCCTGTGTTACGACTCACGTACGGATGTCAAACATAAGTATATTCCASACTCGACATGTCTCAAATTTTGAGACAAGGAGACCCTATCGTAAAATGAAAATGCGGGTACAAATTTTTTTTTTAAAAAAAGAAATATTTAGGAGTTTTGATAATGAAATCATATATGAGTATCATTCTCCGCCTCTACTGTTGTGACGAAGCCTCCCTGATTATCTATGCTATGAGAAGTATCAAATTAGCAAGTGTCAGGTACAGATTTCTTACTCATATGGCCATATCCTAGGGAGTTCAGTATAAGACACGTGTATGGCCCCAGAATGGAAGAATTTAAGTAAAATAGGCTAGAGATCCAAAGTAGGTTCGAAGAGGGGAAAACCTGCATAATTTTGAGCTCTAGTTCCTCCCACTCAGAAGAAGGGTTGCTTCCCTCAACAATTCCGGTTCCGGCATAAATAAATGCACCAAGGCCCTGCAAAATAAATACAATCAGAAATAGACGTTTTCATTTTTGCACCGATGTGTAATGTCTCCACCCAATGCATAAAATACAATCATAAATAGACGTGTTTCAAACGCCCCCATTGGAACTCAATCACAGAATCAAAGTGGTATGACAAATTTTATTCTGGTAGTTGGCTTATACAACATTCAAGTAGTACCAGGATGAGCAACATGACTAGTTCCACATGCACCTAAAACATTCACTACCGTAAAGAGAACCAAGTGCAAAGCTTTTCACCTGGTTTACTAAGGCTGACCTAATCCCAACCGCAAACTCAGCTTCTTCCCCTCCAAACCAGCCAATGGGCCCAGCATACATCCCTCGATCAAACTTCTCTGGAAAAAAAAGTGTCAGGGCTTCAGCAACTTATAGCGAAAAAGCCTGGTTAGTTAAGGGTTTTTTTTAAAAAAAAAAAAAAAACGCCTCCCCAGTTCATGCCATAATCAATCATTGTTGTTAAGGTTATATATTTGATGATAAAGCAAGCAGAAGTCCAGAACTTTGATAACAGCATGATTCCCATTTCACAGCAAAAATGCAATAACAGTCATCAGCAGTCAAGAATCTCACGACTAGTTAAACAAAAAAACATCATAACCCTGACAAGAACAAGTGTCGTGTTACAGTATAAGTTTCATATGTCATAGAACTGATCTTAGCAGCGCGCAAAAAGATACAAGTAATATTATTTGATTTTAACAAAAGTTCAGCTACCTCGGCAAAGGAAAACTAAAATCTGCCAAAGAACCTATGTTACTCTTACTCGGGTACGAGATTCGGACAAGGTACATATCCAAGTGTTGGGTTCGGCATGACTGAAATTATGAGACACAGAGACCTTGTCCTAAGTTCGGTTGCAGGGACACGCCTTCAAACCAAAAATACATTTCATTTGAAGTATTCCAAAAAAAAATTAGTCTAATGGAAAGAAGTTTGACAAATAAGACTTCAAAATCCTTAAATATAATACTACTGTCTTATAAAACTCCCTTCCTCTACTTTTGTGGTGCGAGCTTGATTAGCTCAGCTCTCTTGGGAAACGTGTCATGTACGGAATCCATACCAATATCCGTGTCATGTCGTGTTGCGTCGATACAGGTATGGTGCGAAAAGTGAAGGTAGCTAACAACTGTAACATAACTTGTGCTTATCCGGTCAAATTGAAATCTTGGTCCTTCGTCTAAATAGCTGAAAATAATGTGCCAATCCATTGATTCAGTGTAACCAATGAGTTCACAAATATTAACAAAAAGAGTGATTCTTAAGCAAAGTGATAGACCTACCAATTTCTGCAATAAGGCAGCGTGCATCTTCAATAGGAAATCCACATACAGCTGGACTTGGATGAAGTGAAGACAAAATATCAAACTGAAAATTCCATTGAGCAGAGATGAGTTACTCCATTATTCAATATAATTACAGTTAAAATTATACCAGCCTAAACACAAAAGGCCCCAAATACATAAAAGCTTTCCCCTTGGACATCAAGAATTAATGCAGGAAAAAGTACACTGTACAATGAAGAAAAATCATCTCAGGACAAAAGGAGTAAAATATAATAAAGCCCAGTTTACGTTCAATACGGCGCTAAGTGCTAACAAGAGAGCAATGTCTGAGAGAAAAGACTAAAAGAAAGGTAACCCTTAAAACCACTGTGAGATATTCAATTTCCTCTAACCATCTTTGCAGCCAAAGAATCAAGCATTTAGCTAAGTGTTCTAATCTCAGACATTGTGCTGAATGTTGAAATAATCAAGTTGTAGGCTTGCATCATATAGCAATTCATTAAATTTTGAAGGCATCTCACATCCACAAGGATTCGTGAAAGGTTTATATGGAGTTACAGTAAATTCTAAAATATAATTTCATACAGACGACACCTCTCTGACTGCATGACAGCTTTGGTGGATGCCTCAACAGCTAAAAGCAAGCTGCAATGGAATTTCGAGAGCTCATGAAAATACAAAGGTTTCAGCTTCCAGGAAATATTTATGAGTCATGAGCATATGTCAATCACTATCACAGTAATTCAAAGAAAATCAGTATATATAACTTTTTCTCAATCAAGTTCAAGAGAAGATATCATTTTAGAGCACAAAAACGAAATATGACAGATTTTGCAAGAGTTATGATCATAGGAAATTAGGAATAGCTAATAGCTAATACTTAAGGAACAGGTGCACTTGTGCAGGGAAGTATAACACCTTATGTATCAAAATTATCTTCACCATCCAACTCCAGTACGTAAGAACAGACTCCTACTTAGCAATTTCCTATAAGCTACTATAAGACTAATAAACCTTTGACATTGCTTAGCGAAGCTCGCCACTTGCTCACATTTGCATGCTCGGAAACCTGTTGCACAGAATTCTAATAAACATGTGATATCCATGTTTAACATCTGAAACTGCGACTCAAACTGCATTTTCCAAACCTCCCCAACCATCCCTAAAAAAGGCTCAAAGTCTCAAACAACTTAAGTTCCCATGCCTAGGATTCCGTTASAAGAACTGCCAAGTTAGCTATTCGACTTCTCAAAGCACTACTGGTTCAGAATTCCAGTAATTAGAACCTAATCCATACTTTTGCACTCGCTATAATTAGCAGAAAGAGAATTGAATTTCACAACCCAACCACGAATGAGAAGAAGAGTTAGCTCAAGTGGTAACAACTCTCTTATTCCAACCATAAAGTTGGGGGTTCAATTCTCACCCGCGACATAAGTGCGCTCATTTGAACCCAAAAAAAAAAAAAAAAAAACAACCACGAATGGAATTCAGTATGAAAAAACCAGTGTAACGTTGACTGTTCATCACCTTGAGTGTCCTTGACTCAATCCTGGTTTACTAGGGCGATCCCATAATGCCCCGCCTCATATGAGCATTCCCCTTTTGTCTCAAGTCTCGACAGCAAGCAGTGTTATAGGTTTTACGTCCATTTCTTGACTGAATGGTTACTAGGAAGGTATGATGTGTTTAATCATAAATGAACAACAATAAGCTACCCTTGTCACAAGAAGTTAACGAAAATCCAATAGTATGGAGGAACATACTTGATAAAAATGGAAAGAGTTTATTCATATAAACAAACATTCTTGTTTGAGCAAAGGAATTGGCATATGAATACCTCATCATATTCACTTTTTAACTGGCCTTTCAAATGAGCATACAAATGTTGCACTCTTGGAAGCTTCCGAATTGCTTTCTGAGGATCCACTACCACTGAATTACATACAGCCTGGAAAAAAAAAAGTATGTAGGTGTAAAATCTGAAGACTAGACAACATTATGGTCCCTAAACCTAATAAATTGAAACTACCAATCATGAGATGAGACTGCAATGATATTCAAAATGCAGCAGTAGAAGTTTCTACTGAAGTTTGGATTTTCTCAACAAATACAATGGTGTTTCAACAAAAAACAATTCACGTGCCTCAAGTTTCTTTCTTATGCAATCCCTTACTATTACAAACTCCAAATCGTCTTTGGGGCTGCCAACCAAATTCAAGAAAAGCTTAAATGTTAGTAAGCTACATTAAGGATAAAGAAAGATGAACTGACTTATTCATAATAAATATAACAATTAAGGACATTTGAAATATGCAATCTTTAACAAACTCAAGGGAGAAAACCTTGAGAGCAGATCAACTTCAGTTCTATGATCTAGAAGCCTTGATCCACATCTGGCTCTCGTTCCAGCCAAAGCTTCACTACAAATGTTAAGCTTCCTTCTGTGAAATAGCTGCTCTGGCTATTTGAAAATTTGTCAAAATTACAGCATGAGTCAAGAACTGTTTCCCGGGTGAAAGAAGATGCAGACACCTAATATGTATGGTAAAATCCGAACCAACTAACAAGAAAACAGATATTTTGTATAAAACTGGTAGTCGTGAAACAAAAATTGAGATGTGAGAATGAAAAAGAATCCTGGTGGCATTGTAAAATTCTGAAATCCAAAAAAGAGAATTAACCTAAGTGTCACTTTTATAACCCAGGTCCATTGAATTTGAGAATTCTATGGTGTTGCCTTTATTTGTATTACAATACCATATCTATGTACAGCAAGGAAAAAACTATGAGGAGATGTAAATAAGCACACTGTTCGACGAGCAACTTACACCTACTCAGTGAGTAGAGCAGTTCTCTTCCAGGCCTCTACAAGGCAGTTAAAAGTTGTTCATATCAGAAAAAAGCCCTGAGCTCTGTTCATTCGTCATCTAAGTGCACAAGATTGAATTAAATTAGGGGTGCACCCAGCTCAAAATAGGCAGGAGTAAGACCATATACAGCGAACTGAATGTTGTGTCGGGCATATCTAGAAAGTGAACAGTAAAGCAATATCGCATGGTTTTATCATTTTTCTCAGTGGTTACTTAGGTCTAGAGAAAAAATATGTTAAGGAGAAAATAAAGAAGGATGCATACTGTGTTCCCTATGAAAGCTGCTGCATCAGGCGGCTGAAGCAAGAACTGGTAAGCATTATCACCCTCCACCTACAACAAATTAATCAAGGTTATAAGGAAATCAAAAGGTACGTTATGAATTTTTCAATATGTCACACATAAATCCAAAACAGAAGTAGATTACCTGTAAACAAGCTAACCATGCTAGCGGGTCAATGTCGCAAGTTGTAAATATTCTGCTACTACGGGCAAGTACCACCTAAAATACAGAAAAATTATAAATAACTACACAAAATACCAAATATTCCGTTAATGAAAAAATCAAAATTGACGGCAGTACACATGGCCCTCCAGTGCAGTCCTTCAGACCTTATTTAGATACCTTTGTGAGGGCTGAGCTACTGCTTCTGATGATCTGCAGTGCTCTTTTAACAGCACCATCCCAATGCTTATCATCGGGAATGTTAAGTATATTTCCCTGAATTGATGTTTTAGGAACTTCTTCGTCCGCTGAGGAGATGACGAAAGAGACCTGCCAAATCAAAGTCAAATGACTCAAATCTACCTAAGAGATGTTGAGAATTAGAAGCAGCTATGTATGCAACAATCACAAAATGATGGCTACCTGCTCCAGGGTAGACTGAAGAGAATCAATCGCTACTAGCCACGGCTGCGATAGGGCATCATCCCAGGCAATATTAGCAGCCAGCAAAGACCTTCCTTTGAGTTCATCGAACTCAACCTGTAATTCGATGTCTAAAAATGGGTAAATCATATACTAAACATAAAACTAACACTAATGCTTCTAAAAACCACAAATAGATTCAATATCATGTGAGAGAAAAAGGTGGTTCACCTGTGGAACCACGAAGTAAAAGGAACCAAAAGGTTCCCATTCTGGCGATATATCAGCTTTTGCATCAAAACGGATCGCCCCATATGCACGAATCAAAGGACAACTCCGGGACAAAAACCTTCAAACCAAATGTACAAAGACATTAATAAAACTTCCATATTTCAGTAAACTCACCATAATCCAAACATGGAACTGACAAGTACTCCCTCCGTCCCGGTGATTTGTTTACCTTTGGTTTTGGCACACATGCCAAGAAAGGGAGAGGTTACCATTTGTTTTAGTTGTTAGTGGATGAGAAGTGGACCATAATGGATGTGTATGAACAAATTACCCATGAAAATCCTTCCTAATATAGAAAGGTAAACACATGAATGAGACAACCTAAAATGGAGTAGGTAAACAAATGAGCGGGACGGATTGAGTATATGAGTATAATTCATAGAAGAATAGAAGCATATCTCAACAATCAAACATATGGAGTACTTCATAAACAGTGCACTAAGTATGGCATGTTCCGAAACCTAGAATTGGAATTGAATTTTGTAGTTGAGAAATTCCAAGCATTTGGGAAACCTTAGAATTAGGAATTGCAATTGGGCTCAATTCCTTTGCAATCGGGGTTCTCAAATTTCTACCTTACGGTAATCATTTCAATTTTATCTTGATGAGTGGGGTGGGGTGATCGCTCCTGCTAGCCCCCCTAGTTCCGAACTTCCGGCACTAATTAAAGCGGAAGAATGAGTAATAAAATTAAGAAAATAGGGTATTGGTGTGAAAATAATAATCGTACCTTTTGATGGAACGCCAGTCGTTGAAGGAGAAGGGGCGAAAATGGCGGAAATAGACGGCAGCGCCGATACCGGCTACGCTAATCAAATCAGGCGTGGTCGGAGAGCCGTTGATATTACCGTTAGTGTAGTCAATAAAGAAATCAGGGCCGTTGGAAGTACGCCTTCCGGAGAAGAAAAAGCGCGGGAGTTTCTGTTGGTGTGGACCAGGTTGCGCTTGTAGCCATTCTATTGCTTCTATTTCTTGCTCTATTGGTACCTTCCATTATAAAGTTTAAATTGGTCGGCATGAGTTATAAATGAATATTAAACACCGAGAAAGTGAATGAATCGTCTCTCGTTCCCTTCACTTTTCAAAGAATTGGAAAGATTCAAACATGTTAATTTACATGCCCTCATCAGTTCATCGGTTATAGTATAGATGCTCAATAGCTCATTCAGCAAGGTAAATTCCCAAATGCAAAAAGATGATCATAAAAGAGGGTTAAAAAAAACCATCTGCATGGTACTCTAGAGCAAATTTGTTCCATACAATAACAAGACGATTTAAGGATAAGGAAAAGGATAATATTCCACGTGTATCATTTCCACACCTCTCTACCAAGCTTAATGTTGGTTTTTGCCCATAACATTATAACATAACATTATTGTACATCTTTGCTCACATAAAATTAGTGTCACAATGTTGTTCATCACGTCTAACATCTTTTTAACCCGTGACGGGGTCTCGAACACAAAAAATAAAAGGGAACGTTAATTGTCGGTCCGCCCATTGGATAACAAGACGAACTTGGCAATGGACCGACACCAACACGATGAGAAATGCATTTTTTGGTAGAGAAAATTACCTCAATACGAATAATACCGGATGAGAAAGGAGGAGGGTTAGATTTCAGGTTCAAAATGGCAGAATAAAGGGAGTCGGAAGCAAGCGCCGGTGTTAGAACAGGAAGAAGTGATCGAGTTTCGATGGTTTGAACTGGAATGTTGGGGTCACCATGGCAGCCATTCATGGACAATGAGCTTGAATGGTAGCCATTTTGCTCATGCAAAGCACATGAAAGAGAGGAAGAGGCACGTTTAGAGTACGGTTTATCATGAGCTATGGTAACCGATGGCTCAATGTCTAGGAACCGTGTTTTTGTTGAAAACGCAGGGGAAGCAAACATTGTGGTGAGACAGGAAATGAGGAGATTAACAATGTTTGGGCTATTAAGAGTTGGCTAGTTGCTTTTGCACTTGTATGAAGTTATGGGCATATTGACCGTTGGTATATGTATTGGTTGATTGGTTGTCAGTGGGACACCCAGGATTTGTCATCTCCCATCCCTAACCCTTAAAATTGATGCACTTTCTCAAAACAAATGGAACTTATAAGGAAACATTCGACATCAGCAACAAAAAGTATTCTCAATATATACAGCATACTCCATTACCCTGAGTCTCCGTCCTTACTATAATACGGAGTATTTGTATATAAACATGACAGATATACTGAAAACTGAAGGGAGGCAAGGGGAATGAAAATAGAAATGGTCATAGTTATATTTCTGGTTTTCTGAATAAGTTTTATCAAAATTTGACGGACAAATGACGCGCCTTTTCAATAGAACGTTTAGCACAAAAGACCACAATGAGGATTCCCATGGAACAATTACAATATTACATAATGAAACAGTGTAGAGTACAGACTATAGAACTGGCGAGTCAAATTGGTTCAATGAGCATAATCACCATCATCCACAACTTTGTGGCAATCAACAATGAAACTTGTTTATACCTCTTTGAGGTTCGTTACCACCACACGCCACAACACTATCGACTATTCCATGAATTGCCAAAATAATGTGGATACTTTGGACCCTGACATGTCAATAAGGAACCAAACATTGTTTCATTGTCGTCAAGGTGTTGTTCGATAAGCATCACTTACTGCTGTGGTTTTGCATTTTCTTCTTGGCCTCATCAAGTTGTCCTGCATATGCATATATGTACGAAACTTAAGCCAAAACCGCGAGCTGATACACTAAAAACCGTTGAATACTACTATGATGACTAAAAGAAGACAAGGCTTCTCAGGAAAGTTTGCTTACGCTTCTCAGATATGGTTGCTTTTTCGGTACTTGTACGGAAAAATATGTTACCCTTCTTCACATAGACTGACTGAAAAAGAAAAATAAAATTAATAATGGATGATCAACAATGAATAAAAAGCAAGTCCACTAGCAGAATTTCTATGAAATCTGAAGATTTGTGGTTGGCAGTAAAAATACCGGCATGATGTTATTTGGGAGATGAAAGTTCAATGGGGGCATAGAAAAGACAGTTGTCTCCTCTTGTGGTCTAAGAAAAATATGACGTATCAAAGCTAATTTTTCACCCCTGTTGGGTTCAATTCCGGGCTCCGCCACTGAATATGAACCTTCTTCTCTACCCCAATAGTATTATTCTTGCATAGGGCACAGCTATCACTAAAAAAAAAACAGATTATTTGAACCATTCACCAACGATTGGCTTGCTCTGCTTCAAAAAATTTACTCTTACCAATTTCAACCTGGTGATAAGCTAAATACTCCCTCCGTTCCAATCATTTGTTTGCCTTTGATAAAAATACCCCTCACAAAAAATAAAAAGGGCAAACAAATGAATGGGACAAAGGGAGTGACACATAGTCATACATGCAACTTATCTTTGAATCCTCTGTATATTAGCCTGCCATACTATATCACACACGCCAAATTGAAATCCCGCATACTCTAACAGAAAAGGTAGACAACTCCAATGCGGATCTCTTCCTATGTTTGCTCTCAAACTTACATTTTAGTATATGTTTTCACTTAATAAAAATACATCACAGATTCATACAATCAGTAACCGGACCATCAATAAACCAAAGAGCATTCTCATCCACTACACCCAATCTCCACCCATGCATTACCTCAGCTTGTTCACTAATATCTCGTGATAAAACTAAAAAAACTTCTTAGATAGAGTTCATTAAAACGGCTAAGGACAACGTATCCTCCAATTTATAAGAGCATCATCTATTAGAACCGATCTTGAGACAGACAGTTTGTCGAACATTCAACTTAATGCTTAAAATTTACCAAAAACCCAAAAAAACTTGCCCCCAACACTGAATGTAACCATCTAACTCATTTTTCTCACTCATTTGACAAAAAAAGATAGTTGATCAATGATCAACATTACCACGCGCGATTTTAGGCCCAAAAAACACCAAGGAACCTCAATAAACCATCTAGTTCTAGTGTTTGCTTCAAGTAGGGCCTTCAAGTCTTCAACTACAAAGAACTATATCAAAATGACTACAAAAATTAACCCTAATTCCAATCCTTCGAAAGCCGGGGTATGTTTGGTTGTCAACAATTAGGGTTTCGATTAAATGAAAGTGAAACCAAATTAAAATCAAATCACCATAATTAACAGCAAAAGAAAGGTGAAATTGGGGAAGAATCGTACACGAGAGGAAGCGAGATTGTTGAGCTCTTCTATGGAGACCTCGTGAAGTCGTATCTATACAGTATATGAAAATTTTCGCGAGTTAGATGATAAATTAGGAAAATAGGAATTAATTGACATTATTAAGAAGCTAATGTAGGCGAAAATGAAGAAAAGACATTGAGTACCTCTCTGTTGAGATCATTAATGGCGTCTAAATTAGCAGCGGAGGAATGAATTTGGGAAGACGATGATGATACTGCCGCCATAGCTTACTGCTTCCTTATTTGATTTCAGTGTTTTTTTATACTCTCGGGTTTTGCCCTTCGGATGCAACCGGGTCTATGCTTGTGTGGAGTTTTGAATATAGTTGGTAAAACGGGTTATTTGTAACGGGTTAAGTTGGATAAGTTTTTTTTTTTTTTATTTGGTGAAAACGAGCGGGATTAAGCCAAACTAAAATTACAACAAACAAAAGAGAAATTAAAATGCATAAAACGGAACTATACAAGTATTGCTAATCCTCCTGCATCCTCTTGCAACAATTGGAAAAGTCGACCTGCCAATACTAAGACGAGACACCAATATTACAACTACCCTCAACGCGTTAACAATAGGGACTTGCTAAATCCCGCGCATCAATTTACTCAATCCCGCGCATTTTTCCCCTTTATTCCGATTATACCCCTCTCATTTCTCACCCTCACCAAGAGAGAATCAAGTGACAGAAATAAGAGAGAATTAAACCCCAAAAAAATGAGAAACGTGCACCCTCTTCGTCGCCGACCACCCCTCTGAACCCATCTCCGCGCTGACGCCGCCACAAACCTCGTTGCCACACTCGACTTGAAACAGGAGGGTGCCTATTAAGAAATTTGCTCAAAAAAGAACGTCCAGACGCCTATCATGAGTGTGTAATGGAGCAACAAATTAAAAGCACAATATTTTTTTTTTTGGTACTTAATTAAAAGCACAATATGACGTGTATTCAATCATACAATGTTTAATTTAATTTTGTAACTTCAACTTTTTGATGATTGTCGCTGATTATTACCCATGATTATTTGGAGAATAATGTCAAGAGTGGCTGCATTCCCAGTATCATCAATTGCAAAACCCTAATTTTAAAAATAAATCTTTTTATAAAAAAACATTAGTTAATCGATTAAAAGATGGTATTAAAAACGTTGTTGATAAGACTGCAAAATTACACATGATATACACGAACTACGATCCATTCTTGTCGAACTATTAACGAATTGGTTAGGTTTTGGGAGAGAAAATAGAGAGAGCTCTTTTTAATTATCTTATCAGACGAAGGGTACTTATGGAATATTAGGGACAAAATGCGCGGGATTGAGTAAATTAATTCGCGGGATTTAGCAATTACGTAACAATAATGCTGCGTACATTTGACCTCCCAAATCTGTCAAAAAAGTTGTACTTATATTAGTATAGTAAACAAGAGGAAATCAAATATTTTGACTAAAAACTCCGATTTTTCAATCACATACACACACCCAATAAAGAAAGCAATATATAGCTCATCAATCACTCTAAGATTTTTAACTGAACTAAACAAAGTGATTACAATCTTGTATCTTGTCAATAATCTGACCCATGAAGAAGTTGAGAGAAAGACTTAAGTGTAAGTATTACAATTCAACAACCTTAATTCACCTCAACCCAAATATTGATTCACAAATTCTAATCTTATAAGATAAAATATCTGTTTTATAATTACAACGGGTCAAATACTACTTAGTCATTTAGTTTAGATAAATAACGATAAAAAAAGCCGACAATTTAGGTGTAAACGGGTCAAATACCATTACACACGTGCATATAAGACAAATTTTTTACTTACTAGATTTCATACCCGTGCGTTGCACGGATACTAAAATAATTTGTAATAAATAATGTCGACTTTCATGATTACAAATTAATTTAGTGTGAGGAAAAAAAACAATGCAATACTTAAATAAATAACCTAAATAAACTTTGTGGTAGTTAACTAAATATTAATTAGAAGCGCACAATTTGAAGGAGATATCAAAATAAGAATCTTAAAGTACAAAAAGGTTAGTATGCTTTAGTAATTGTGTAAATTCATAACATACATATAGTTTCATTATTGAAATTAAGGGAAGCTTGCATTAAAAGGACCAGTAATCAACTAATCATGCAGTAATTAGGGGCGGACGCAGGAATTTCTTACAAGGGGTACCTAAATTTTTTCCAACACATTATCTTCCATTTTAAAAAAAAAAATATATACATATTTTTCGCTTTTTTTTCGTTAAATTAATGTTGTATAAAATAAAAATGGAAAAATAATTGACTCGAGGTAATTTTTTAATACGATTAATATTTTATTTTGAATTTAAAATAAAATGTATTTTATAGGTAATGATGAGATCTCTTGTTAAAAGATATATTACATTCTAGTACCAAAATAAGCAGTAAAGACAAGTGATTCAATGGTTAAGAATTTAGTGTGTTAACTTTGAGGTTCGATGTTCGAATCCTATATCAACTAATTTTATTGCTCATATGGACTCTTGCTTCTGCCCGAGTGATCGTAGTGCTCAAATGGCTTCGGCTCTGATTAAACATTGTCAAAACAAACAGACGGCGCCTTGTGAGAAGTCTAAATTTGAATTTGAATTTAAGTTACTGAGTAGCCTACCTGATCAAATGTTACTTGAAATTCTAATACGCCTTCCGAACAAGTGTAGTACACAATATAAGGTTGTGTGCAGGCGTTGGTGCTCTCTAATTTCAAGCAGTTACTTTATTAGCCTGTTCATCAATCATCGYCGCCAACGTTATTCTGCAGATACCCCCGACTCCTTTACCATTATGTTCCAGCATGAAATTACAGCTCCTTCTCCGTATGGAATCATCCAGCACCTTTAYTCTGTTGAAGCTGTTTCCAACAACCCAGAGGTTTCAGAACTGTATAATAACCAATCCGTATGCCTGAACTTCCTCCCACGGTTCAGGCCTGAATATGAGGGAGATGACTTCAACATTTTATATCCCGAGAGTGCGCCTATTTCTGTGAGGGCATCTTGCCATGACCTGATGCTTTGCTCACACTTCAACACCTATTATGTTGTCAATTTGCTTACCAGGCAGTGGATTGCGCTTCCCTCTGGTCCCAAACCATTTTCTGAACGTACTCACGACCGTAGATGTTCAGTTTTGGGTCTAAGGCCAGGTCTAGTGTGCTATCATGATGAAAATGACRTGAACAATGGAGATGGGTGGTATAGGTTCAAGGTGATTGTAGTTCCTGTAAACATATTAAACTATTCCCCTGAAAGAATTAAAAGGATGAAAGTTCGCAGGGCCCGCAGGCCTATGGAAATTTGTTCTTYACAACATAACATTGAAATATATTGTTCGGAGACAAGACAGTGGACCGAAGTTGTCATTGATTGGTTTCCCCTTGAGATAAATTATTACCRATGTTATAGTCCAATCCTTTCTTATGATAGGATGTTTTATTGGCTAATGGGTCATTTTCTTGTTGCTCTGGATATTTTTAGTGCTGATGCCAAACTGAGCCTTAGATATATCATCAAGTTGCCTGATGAATTT
>VHZZ01000117.1:140893-157762 GCA_009801015.1 Silene noctiflora
GACAAATGTATTGTTTTTTCTATGCATTCTTATATGCAGAGTGATATACATTAGATCCGTCATAAATTTAAAATGAATAATACCGTTTTAAGAAAGATTTGTGCGTGAGCTTCGCACTTGACACATCGCACTCAATTAGTCAATTACCATAAAACAAACCAATACCATCTTTATAAAGACCCAATATGACCTTCCTTTTCAATGGATAGTGACTCAAAACACAAATACGCATTTTAGAATTGATGTTGGTACTTTTAAAATTAATGTTGTACTTGGTATAGTTGTAATAACTATAGCTACAACACCTTGAATCATTTTCTAAAGTAATAAATGCAAATATACATTTTAGATATTTTTGGACATCTAGAATTGACAACAAATTGAGTTTCGATATTATTACTCATTTCCTTTACTTTGTACTAATCACATCTCGAAATCGCGGAAACTAAAAATCAGTCTAATTGGAAATTCGTCTTAAATCCAATCAAAATTAAACTCGAGAATCAAGACCAAACTCAGTCCTAACCCTTATAACTTTAACCCGAGTTTAAGTTCACTACAACTGAGTCGATAAACTCGATTTAATTACTTACACATATTGGAATATGTAGATCGTAGATTTAGCAAAGCTGATCCGATCCAATAGACCCAAAATGACCAGACTTGAGGTGACTCAAAATGGCTTGATATACCCAAAATAACTTGGTTATGACCTGAAATCCAAAGCGATCCGACCCAAATTAATATGAGCCGTAATGGTCCAACTCAAAAATGACCCAATATATTATTAACTCGAAAATAATCCGATTCAAAATAACCCGGCTTAAACCCAATTCGAATTACCCATTTACAAAGTCTAGCCATATGCTAGGTAGCACCAAAACGGACACGGACACGACACAAACACGTAAGACGACATCCATTGAAATTTAGGACATGAGACACGTTATTTAAATTTAATAAAATATATGTTTTATAGTTATAATTAACGAACCATTTTATTTTTTTAAATGTATTTGATATTAAATTACCATTTTATTTTTTTAAATGTATTTGATATTAAATTTAAATAATTGAAGGTGAAATTTGACATTTACTATAACTTATTCTCATTTGTCACCTAAACTCGTCTTCTAATCAATTTCTTTTGGTCGTTCGACATCTCATTTGTTATTTATAAGTTCCAACACATTTAAACATTCCACGTGTATCCGACACGATATCAAACACTGGACGACTGATTAGGATGAGTGTCTGTCCACATAGCGGATAAGTACCTAAGAAATTAGAATAAATTATCCATTTGTAGGATATCCACCCAAATATATGGCACTCCCAAGTCCCAATCATATCATATCACTCACAAACCACTTCCCAACAACAACTAAAAACCAAAATCCCACCACCTATAACTCCATACCACAACAAAACCACACTTAAATCACCCCAAAAACAAAAGACAACACACACACACACACACATTTTGTAGTTTAGTAGTACCTTTATTTCCTCCTTTCTCCGACCTTGCAAAACCGAGCGACTTCCCACCGTAACAATGTCTACTACCACCATCCGTCTCCTTAACACCGCCGCCTCTTTCCGACGGTTCTCTACCGTCCCCACTGCGTCGCAAATGTTTGTAGAAGCGTGGAGTAAAGTGTCGCCTAATACTGACCCACCTAAACTTCCTCTTACTTTCATGCAGCCTAAACCTCCTGTCCCGGGTTCGATTCCTGACAAGCTTACTATCAACTTTTATCTTCGTTATTCCTCCGATATTTCCACTAAACAGGTACCATAATCTTACTGCTTTTTTTTTGTACTAATTTTTTGATTTGAGGCAATTAAATAATGTTGTTGATGGTGTGTTAGTGTGGAATTTAAAGTTGGATTCTTTTTTGGTGTAATTGAATTGGGTAAGTGTTTGATTAATAATGTGGTGTTTGATTTTATGGTAATGTTCTAGTGGTGAAGTTTTGAGTAGTATATAAAATGATACTTGCTCCCTCCAAATCATTTGTTTGTCTTTGATTAAATTACGCCTTACAAAGAACAAAAAAGGTAAATAGATGATTGGGACGGAGAGAGAATTTGGGCGTTACTATTTTGGTAGGTTTTCTGAGTGATGATGGAGATTGGGCTAACTTATGAGGTTGACACTTTGTAGATGAGCACATGTTCCTGTGTTATGGACAAGGATTTGGGATGGTCTGACTTGTGAGACTGTCTCGTACAATACTCGCCCGTGTTCTCGTTGATTGGTGTGAATGTGTGATATCATGATATGTACACTTGGCCGCACTCATAAGGTTTCTTTTAGGCTGTATTGTTCGATATCATTTGGAGAAGTGAAGATATTCATTCTGCCTCCGTGTGCTTATTTTTCTCCTAACTTTGTATGTGGAAAATCTTGGGTCCGGGACTCCTGGTTTTCCTGGGATTTACCCTAGTGTGTTGTGTTTTGAAGACACATTCGGTGAAAATGTTTGTGTATTCTCGAAGGAATGTGGAAAGAGTCGGGGTGTTAAATTTCATTTTGAGGATGATAAGCTTTCGTTTTTGGAAGCTGAAAGTTATCCATTGTTCAAATAGAGAAATGTCCAAAAATGTGTACAGTCGAGTGTGTTGATAAGCGTTTAGTTTTTGTTGATAAATTATAAAGAAATTTTAGATGCAGCAAAATTTATCCACTTGCCATTATGAGATCCTCGAGGTTGTTTGGTGCTTCTATACAAGTTTTGATACACATTCACTACAATGTGCCTAGTTGTTTTGACTTGTTTATGCTTTGCTAGGAAAAGTTTGGTTCTTTGGCTAAGAGTTCACCTTAGTGTTAGTGACCTCCTTCTATCAAACTATCTGCGTCCTTTGAGGTTGTTTACTATTTGTTGGTCAAATGATTAGATTTGTTAATCCTGTATACGGAAGTCCATTAAAGTTGGAAAATTTATGCCTTGTGTGAAGCTCTATATGCCTTTACGATAGAAGCAAACTGTAATTCGTTTGTAGCTAGGATGGTTGCCAGCCTATGATGTCGAGGCTTAGTGCATAACTTGTTGAATTTTATATTGTACTCAGTCAATATTTGACGTGGTGTATGTATTTTGGTCATGTAGTCGTCAAACTGTTTCAAATGAAAGCTGTACCTGTAGCCTGTAGGATTTTACCAGTGTGTCCTAGTGTGTGGATGTCAGCTACCTAGGTGGTAAAGTCATTGAAGAATCATACTCATGACCTTGTTTCGAAAGCTTTCAACATCAAATCTTCATTGTGGCTTCCTTTGCCCTCTAGAAACAAATTTGTCATAGTCTAACTGTTGGAATTGTGATTCAAAATCTTTGTTGATGTTACACGCAATTCCTTCTCCGAGATTCAAGAATTTTTGTTAACCAAAATGGAATATAATTTAACCTGAGGTCATCAAAGTTGAATGAGTGAAATTTCAGTCATTAGAGTGGATTAGCTCAAACCTTATGGCACCAAAGTGATTTTTAAGTCTATATATGCCTGGTTAGTTAACATGCAATCCAGTGTCCAACTCTTGGACAATGCTCACTGTTGTCGTAACTCTGAGCTTTCTCTGAGCATTCGTAATTTGTCACATCATATTAGACAGCGAATTGAGCTGTCAGCTTCGAGATGCTTATATCATTTTGGTTATCTTGCCAAATCATAGCATTTTGCAATTTTTTTGATTTGCTGATAACTTCTACAGTATTAATTTTGTAACATGCTGTTCATTTTGCTTCATTTAAGTTGCAGCACAATGTACAGTAGATAAGCTATACCTTGCCATTTAACGAAGCCTTGGCCTTTTGCTGACTAGCAGATAATGTTAATACTTTTTAGAACCTGTAATTTGTGACAAATTTTTCCTTACCTTGACCATTATTGTTCGTCTTCAAGCGTAATACTCCTATGTACATGCAGATTGTATCTTAGTTGCTATAGTCTTTGTATGGAGGTACTTATGACTTGGGTTCGAAAACTGTCAATGTGGGTAAACCACCTTTGTTGTCCCCTGACTCCCCTCCACACCAGAAAAAAACGCTTCCATTTACCTATGTGCTATCAACTTAACCACAATCTTAAGTGCAACTTTGCAGCTTCTATTCGCTAGTGTTCCAGTAATCTCACATTTCTTTGTTTCTGACTGTTCTCAAAGGTCAATATGATAACTGTGCCTGCGACAACTGGGCAAATGAGCATTCTCCCAGGCCATATGGCAACCATGACAGAGCTAAACCCAGGTCTTCTCTCTCTACACGAAGGGAATGAAACCACAATGTACGTCATCAGCGGTGGCTTTGCCTTAACACATCCAAATTCAGTTACTGATCTTATTGCTGGGGAGGCTGTGCCTATCGAAAGCATCGACCCAGGCCTTGTTCAGAAGGGACTTGCTGACTTCTCACAGAAGCTAAGTTCATCCACTAATGACTATGAGAAAGTTGAAGCACAAGTAGGTGTATATGTTCACACGGCTCTATCTTCTGCTCTCATTGGCTAACACTGCAACAAGCCGTCTTATTAACAGATTTCTGATCCTATCCCCCTTCTACAAAAGTTCCTGTGAGAACACGAAATCATGTAACTTTTGTTGAAAAATGTCAATGGTAATTTTCCTGCAGTATCATGCTCTCTTTGTAGAAATAAATTCAAAAATGACATTCTTGTATATTGTTGATTACACTCCCTTTCGATAGAGTATGAAATCAGCCTGTTTTGAATTAGTTATTCTAGCATATATATTCAATGCATTTTTTATTTGAAGCTGTTTAATTTAACATTTCATCAGCGGAAGAGCGGTCTTAACTAGGAATTTGCTTGTAATGCACTGAGCACGTCCGTGCCTTAATCTCATTATTTGCTTCAATTGCCGGTAACATATGCAAGTGATGCAACACCTAGTTGTCCACCAACTCTTTAATAAGACCGTTTTATAGTAAAACGAAGCCTAATTAAAGGAAACCCTATGTTCAATATGGTAGCATTTGCATTTCTTGAATCTTAGTTAAACGTAGGTGCTCTTCCACCGACAAAGATTACTCTCATGAACTTTTTACCATTATTTTTCCATACCTTACACTTCACCCAAAAACAAAATAAACAAATTCTTTCTAATTCTCTTCCTCTCAAATATTAATCAAATCCGTCAAATCACTCAATTATGGATCATATAATAATTCTAATTTATTAACTACTCCCTCATATTCAGCCTATAGTTCTCCTTTCATTATAATACTACTCACATATATTAGAGAAAAAAGAACTATAGGCTGAATAGGAGGGAGTATATTATATCAAATTAGGGAGATCGATTAAGTTAATTTAGACTAATCTAATTAGGGTTCGGAGAAATTATTGTCAATCTCAAAAAATTACCCGAGCCCCATCCAATTTTGTATCCTACATGGAGCAATACACATATATGATCCTTAGTAATTATTGAATTTTAAAAATTATTTTGACAATTTGAATATTCTATAATAATAACTAGCATACTTAGGGTGTTAATGACTTAACGAGTCGAGCCGATCCCGAGCTTGGCGTTACTCGGCTTGCGCTTAAGAATCAAAACTCAAGCTCGAGTCGATTTCGAGCTTACCCGAGCTTGAAAAAAATGCGCTCGTTATCAAGCCTGCGAGCTTTAGTGCGAGTCCGAGTTTTCTTGCGAGATTTAATGCGAGCTCGAGCCAAACTCGAGCTCAAATCGAGCCTATATATAATCGTTAATTTTTTTTATTTTTTTTTCTTCCGATATTTTCAATAAAAAGGCTCGAAAGTTATAGGTAAAAATATTTGACAAATCAGTGTGACATTTGATATGTGTGATACAAATATATAATTATGATAGAATATTTTTATAACATATGAGTAATATCTTATCTAATCACATAAGTTCGAGCCGCTCGCGAGCTTTTCGAGTCGAGTCAGCGCTTGCTTGACTTGACTCGTTAAGCTCTCGAGCCCGAGCCCGAGGTGAACTCGCACGAGCCGAGCTTTGACCTAGCCGATATCGACTTACTCGCGAGCTGTCTCGTCTCATTAATAGCCCTAGGCACACTCATATAGTTTGATTCATCAACATAAAGTTTGAGTGGATTATATATCGGGTTATTCGAGTCACATAAATAGAGTGTCAATTTTGAAGACATCCAGCCCACAAGAACAATTCGACCAACTCCATAAAAGCCCACCTCCTACCCCTACACATAAACTTTCTTGTTTCTCCACAACATTCCACCCTCACCTTATTTCCCCCAAATCAATCTTCAAATCTAGGGTTCCTCCTCTCACCATCAAACCTCAATCAAATCAATCAGAATGGGGAAAATTCCAGTGAAGATGAAGGCAGTGCAATACGCGTTATCGCCATACCAGCAGAAGATTATGCCTGGATTATGGAACGATTTTACTAATAAAATCACTCACAAAGTTACCGAAAATTGGATCAGCGCTTCGCTTTTGTTGACTCCTCTCGTCAGTGTTTATACCTATGTTCAATGGTACCAAAACAAGGAGAAGTTATCTCATCGCTATTGATTAATAATTTCGCTTTTTCAATGGAATAATTTGAGGTCAAACTTTTTTAACTACCTATGTTTTATGATTTTCGGAGAGATTATTGTGTTTGTTTTTGATGGATTTAGATCTATTGCATCGATGTGATGCGAACATATTATCTGGAATAATTTTGAATTGTTTCACAGTTTGTGATTAAGATTGTTGTTTGTTTATTTCTGTTTTTGTTGCGATAAATTCTGCGGTATTGTTGAACGAATATAATATTCTAGATTTCTAGGTAGTTAGGATCCGTTTTACACAATATAAGTATAAAACCGTCTTACAAAAGACTAATTGATTATTGAATGCGCGTTTAGATTGAATTAGTTCATGGTTGTGATGATTGAAATTTCGTATTCGAATGTTGAAATTTTCGCCTAGATTTGTGTAAATCCTATTGACTAGAAGGCCTACCGGGAGCCTTAATTGTTGATAATTTCCGTATGGTATCTGCTTGTTGAGGATTCTGATTCGATTTAGCTCAAGGTCTGAGTGAAGACTTTGGTTGTACTCACTCCGTCTTACTTTTGATTAAAACACCCCTCACAAAGAATTAAAAAGTGAACAGATGAATAAGACAGAGGGCAGTGCTTGTTTTGCCAAGAAGATGAATTAGCTTCTGATTAGTGTGTTACAAGTTATTTCTTCTTTACAGTATGATAATTGGGTTGATGATGGCACCTTTCGATCGTATACATTTGGGTAACGATCATCTTTAAGTTTTAGCGATAGATATCATTGCTGCCTTGACATGAAAAGTTTACGTGTAAAGATAATCCATCAACCTTGCCATTAGGTCACTTTAATTAGGAGTTTTGTAAGTTCATTTCGTATTTTACTATATATATAAATGGGCTTATTATCTCGGGGTGGACCCTTTGGAAGAAGTTCCGTCTTGGACAAGAAAGGGTTGTCGGGTTTCTACCCAAGAAAGGTGTGTTAGGAAGTCTTACAAATGAGAAATGACTGAGTCAAAATGTAGGAATTGGTAGAGGCGTGGATGGTTGTCTAGGTGTCTGTAACTTAAATGGGGTTGGAAGTATTGTAAGGGATATTCTATATTTGGTATTGAGTCAATTAACGGAGTAATATATTGTGCGAGAATGAGTGACAACTGCAGAAGATTAAAGCTGTGGATGGAGGTTTGATGGTGGTGAAACTGGTGCACCCTCAAGATTACCCTTGTTCCCTTGTTTATTTGAGATTTCTGCTTATGGTAAAATCATACGTAGGTCATTTGGGAATGGTATACACGAAGGAAATGATTTTTGTTGCGTGTTTTTTAGTCGCTGCTTTAGTATAAGTTCTATTATTCAAGTGCATATAAGTCATTTACGTTGTGTTTATGGGATATGAGTTTTTGATGAGCATTTGTTTTTGCTTCATGGTGATCATCACTAGAGTTCGAGAGCATCACTAAAGTTCGAGAGGGAGTGTAGATACTCTATGCTTTTCTAGATCGGAGTTTGGCAAGGGTTTATGGTTATTTCCATATTTATGAGGGTCTTCTTTGATGTTTTTAGTGCTATTGGGGATTGACATAATGAATGTTTATTTCAGTTTGTGTTCTGTCAGTTTTGCTATGAAGACTATGCGATACTACTACTAGTATTTATAGATATATTTGGCTATTGTAGATGTGTCATAGACTCACAGTTGTATGCTTTTCTTTGGGACAAAATGGAAATTTAAGTCATGGCGAGCCTGACACTCTACTATGTACCCTTAGCTGTGTCTGAGTACTTAGGAGCCAAGTATTGAGCAAAAGCTGAGAGATAGGTTAGTTATTACTCTTAACTGTACAAGGCCATTCAGATTTCAACCATATGCTAGGTTGAAAGTGCAGGTTATATAAACATGTTGACTGAGCTGCTTGCTATTTTAATCACTAGACTTTGTGGCCTCTTTGTAATTTGGAGATGGTAAGTTTGACTTGTATTACCAAATGCCCGAGTGCAATCAGTGGTCACTGGTTTTGCTGGTACTGGCTGACAATATCACCCACACTTGAGCAATTGTCTCGGATATTGTATACGGATATGTATCTGAGTCACTGAGTGTTTGATTGTTGTTCAGTTACGGAGTTAATAACCATATTCTCGGTTTTTTTCTTGGTCAAAGGTTTGACATAAGGCCTAGAGCGGGTGTCTAGGCCGCAATTGGTCAGTGATGAACAAATCAAGTAGTGGAGCATTAGGCAGTTTGTGCTTTTGATTAAAATACCTTTTACAAAGAATAAAAAAGTAAACAAATGAATGAGACGGAGGGGAGTCCTTGTTTTGCCAAGAAGATGAATTAGCTTCTGATTAGTGTGTTATAAGTTAGTTTTTCTTGTTAGTATATGATGCTCCGGTTGATGTTACCTTTCGATTTTCGACTCTTATAGTCTTATACCTTTGGCAAGTGATGTGTATAGGTTTAGCGGTAAATATCATAACTGCCCGGAGTTAAAGATTACTGAGGAAATGAATTTTGCCCGTGTTTTCAGTCGATGCTTTAGTATAAATTAGTATGATTCGACTGCATAAAAGTCATTTTCATTGTTATGACTTGTGATGGGATATGGACTCTGATGAGCAAGTGTTTTTACTTTATGATGAATATTGATGATTATCACCAGAGTTCAGGAGGGAGCGTGATTACTCAATGCTTTTCACGATTGGAGTTTTGCGGTTATTTCCATATTTACGAGGGGTCTTATTTGCTGTTTTTACTTTTTAGTACTATTGAGGATTGACATAATGAATTTTGATTGCAGTTTGAGTGCCTTCAGGTTTACATTAAAGAGTATAGATGCGAGTCTACTACTAGTGTTTTTAGATTTTGTATTCTAGATTTGTGACTGCTCCTGTATCCTTGTTTTAGGATGAAGTTTGGAAATTTAGTCATGCCAGCCTGCCAGGTCCGACACTTAATTATGTACCTTTAGCTGAATGGTTATGAAGGATACAAGTATTGAGCTGAGAGCTGAGAAAGGTTAGCTATCCTTGTTATAGGAGTGTAAAAAGCCCTTGAGATTTCAACCTCATGCTAGGTTAAAAGTGCAGATTATGTGGATATGTTTCCTTAGCTGCTTGCTGTTTTTACCATGAGAATTGGGTTGATTTTAACCTCAATTTAGCAGTGTTTTTTATAGTCGGTTCTTTAGTACTATAAGTTCATATGATTTGAGTGCATAAGTCACATTTTCATTGTGTTTTATGGGATATTGTATTTTTGATGAGCAATTGTTTTTACTTGATGGTGATCGTCACTGGAGTTCAAGAGGGAGCGCAAATACCCTATCCTTTTCAAGATTAGAGTTTTGGTTTGGTCATCTATATATTTACGAGGGTCTTGTTTGTTGTTTTTATCGAGGAATGACATAGTGAATGTTGATTTGTTTGAGTGCCTTCAGGTTGCTATGAAGAGTATAGATGTGATACTGCTTGTATTTACAGATTTATTTTGGTCCTCTAGATGTGTCACCGACTCACCGTCCCTGTATCCTTGTTTTAGGACAAAGTTTGAAAATTTGATTCATGACAATTCCGCTTGACTATGTATCCTTTACCCGAGTCTGAGTAACGTAGGAATGTAGGATACAAGTATCGAGCAAAAGCTGAGAAATAGGTTTGCTATGCTCGTTATATAAGTGTAACCTAGTGCAGATATATGGGGCATGTTTACTCAGCTGGTTGGGGCTTTACCACGAGAATTTGCAGTCTCTTGGCGGTTTGGAGATTGTAGGTTGGACTTGTACTAGCAAATGCCTGAGTGCAATCAGTGATACTTGTATCGGCCATGTATCAGAGTGTAGATTGCGGGTCAGATACTGATTTAATAACTGCGTCTTTGATTAGTGTGTTGGAGAAAGGGTATTGTGATAACTGTTGAGAAAATTTCCAGAAATAGTTGACAAATTTCTGATGATTTCGCGACACTTCTCTTCCACGTGGCCCTCAGCCATTGATAGGGGTAGTCATAATATCCTACTGGAAAACACACTTTGACAGAGTACGTTTTCTCGCTGGTGTCTGATTTTATTGAGCAAAACACGCAAGTATGAGATTTAACTGCATTGAAGTAGCCCGTAAGGAAATATAGTCGAAAAAACCCGTTAAATATATACCAGCAAACAAGATATTTACCAACAAAAACATGTTTGTTACAAGTAAGAATGTTTTAACTGTTACAAATACAAACGGATAAAACTTGGGTGAATACACTCTTTATCTTCCACCTGAAATATTCTAGCCTTCACTTACAGTAGCAGCTCTCACCTGGTTTCGATTGCGTCAGACCAATCCTTCCTATCACAGCGTAAGCCCCATACCGTCACATCTTTCTGGAGATTGTAGACGTGTTTTTCAATCACGATTTTCATGCTATGGACGTAGAAGCACTTGTCTCAAGAGGATGTACGAGAAGGCACGCTGCTTTATGGACATGAATCGATAAGTTTCTGTAACGTACTTCAGAGCCAGATTAAATGGCTAGCTTCGCTTTCTGCATGATCAAGAATTTCCTTGTGCCAAGCCCTTCCACTTGCTCTCCAAGTTTGGCAAGGTGAGCGAGTCGTCTCCTTGAAGACTCTGATGCTCCTACATTTTTCGGTTTTTTCTCCAACTCGATAGCCTCGTTCTCAATTGGACTTGAATCTTTGTTACTCAGACTCCCATCTTCAATCGTCTTGATAATCGCTTTCAACCTCTCGACCACCTCACTCATTTTCGGCCTTTCCTTGGAACTCTTTACCAGACAACTTTCAGCTAACTTTGCAATTTTTCGAGCTGAATTAACGGAATATTTGTTCTCCAACCGTGGGTCCATCATCGAGCTGAATTTTCTACCATCAGGCGGAAACTGTTTAACCCAGTCTAACAATCTGTGTTCAGATTTGGGACGGCTTCTATCCATAGACCGGCGTCCACTTAAAATCTCGTATAACACAACCCCAAAACTCCATACATCGCTCTTGGATGTAAGATGTCCTGTTTCGATATAGTCAGGTGCAGCATAGCCATATGTTCCTACAACCTGAATCCAGCATTTGAATCAGCAAGCTCAGTACATCTCTGTCGTGTTAAATTAATCGATAGATGCTTACCGCTGTTAAAACATGACTACATCCAAGAGTCGGTCCTTCCCTTGCAAGCCCGAAGTCCGATAGTTTAGCTTGAAAGTTCTCATCCAACAACACATTTGATGTTTTAAAATCACGGAATATGACCTTCATGACAAACATCAGAAAATTAATTTGCGAGACTGTCTTAAACAGAAGTTATTAGTACATTTCGAGGAATAACTCATGCACAGTTCCTCGGAATAGAAGTTGAAACTAGTTATAAATTCATTTCCAGTAACAGCAAAAGCATGAAATCCTGAAGTTTGAACGAACCTGGACTTCGAGTTCTTCATGTAAGTAAGCCAATCCTTGAGCAGCTCCGAGTATGATCTGCATTCTTTTTTCCCAAGGAAGAGCTGGGTATGTCTTATTGAAAAGATGATCTTCCAAACTTTTATTAGGCATGTATTCGTAGACAAGCAGACGTTGTATCCCTCGTTCTCCATCGACACCACAGTATCCGACAAGTTTTACCAGATTTGGATGCTCTACTACACCTAGAAACTGAACCTCTGCCAGCCATTGCTTATGCCCCTACACATCAAACTAATAGTCACTAAAATATAGACAGTGTATCTCATACGCATGAAATTGAATCCCAAAGTTCCCCTGCAACAAAAGATCAAGGCCGAGTACGACTGACACGTCCCTTAGATTTTGGGGAGCCAATAATCTGCGAGTTTTCTTATAATTAACTTTTGCGTAGTACTCGTATAACTTTTTATCATTAAATAAATGATCTTTCTTTTTATTATTATTATTATAAAATGATGATATTTTTCTTGTCTTAATTTAAGATCGTCTAAAAGGAGACTTGCTGTAAACTCAACGACTCATGTGATATCTTTGGGATATCTTTGTCAGTGAAATTGAATAGAAAAGACGAGAGCTCAATGACATCATTGTGGTTGACAACTTCAAATTAAGATATAAAAATTTCTGAAATCTTTCTGTTGAAGAAACTATTTTGATTGGCTTGCGAACATCATTTCTTGTCCACACGTTTGATTTTATTATCATCAATTTATTATTTATTAATTAATATTCCAAATCCCTTGCTAACCACCATTGGACGCCAACGTAAGACATGAAGTGAGCAATACCAAACAAGAATTAAGAGAATGAAGTAATTATATACTACATGCATAAAACAATACTTATTGGGTGCGACTGTACCACTGTTGCAGGGTAAGACGGTGCGACTGTACGAAAATAAAGTTCACAATAGGCAAACCTAAAATGGTAGAACACATTCATCATCCATAATCATAATCAACCGCATTGAGCAATGACCGAATGACGAACCTAGAAAATTTTCGTTCCCACTAAGAGGATTATTCATCTGATGTACTACCACCAGTTTTATAGTTTTGAACATTATAATAAAGTTTTTGAGTTTTATTTTAAAAATTATGATTTTTACTATAAAATTTTTGAATTCATTCACCAAAATATTAAGCTCTCAAAATTATAATTAAACTCAAAAACATTACATAAAAAATTAGTTAAATTTGATTTTTGACGGAAAACAATTAACATGTAATTTATAAACTTTAATAAGCTCAGGAAAAATACACGTGCTCAAAAACAAATATAGTTAGGTAATAAGCTCAGAAAAAATACACATATGCTCAAAAACAAGTAAAATCCGAGGTATGACATCCTATATATGTTTTCCTTTATCTCATAAAATGCTATTTTTATATACACGCGTACAATCTAAACCATTTAGCCTAAACAATTCATAAAATTCACAAATATTGTAAGTTATCTATTTTCTGAAGACCCAAAACATCCCCTATATATTAAAAGATTAACATCTTAAAAACTCTTGCTCATAATTCCCGCCCATGTATATTAAAAAGTACTGAAAAATTGCGCTCAATGTTATATTCTGACTAATTCTTATTCTCTAAATATATTCTAACCAAACCTTTTCTAAATATACCCACTATTAATTGACTCAACTAATTAGCTACACTAAAAGACAAGTATATACTGTAAAAACATATATACTGATTTACACAATATTCATCAATCTCTAGCCAGATTATCTCGCAAACTCCTTACCTTCTCAATCTCTACCATAAACACATATATACAGATATTATTTTTACGGTTTTTTTTTTTACAAGGCTAATACGCGTTTTAGTTAGATTTTATATCTAAGTTAAATGTAGTATTAATGTCATAAGTTATTCTTAATAGTAAAGTATAATAATATTAATAGTTTAAGGCAAAAATAACTTAACTTAAAATGTCTTTTGACGGTAATAACTTTATTTTATACCTCTTACTAATTATATCAGTACGTTATAACATTAAATTAAAAGTATAGTTAATTTAAGCAAATAATTTGATTGAAACTGCCTCTTATAAATTAAATCTAAAAAATACCGTGCTGTAACACGAGATATATACTAGTTGTATATCAATCCGCCAATGGCAATGAGCAATCTTGATCTAATTCCCAGACGTTTCACATATCAACTCTCATAAATAGACTCTAAATGAATAAAACTCGTACAAAAACTTAATTCCCGTCTTCTATAGCTTTTGTCAATTTAGCCAAAAAAAATTCGTCTCCAAAATGAGTACGTTGCAATGACATTCAATACTCCATTCCTCCTAATGGAGTAAAAAAAAAACTCTATTCTCTGATTCTAACTATGCAAAAATAACTCACTAAATCAATGGCACGGTTGATGCAATTTTCTACATGCCAGATTATTTATATATTTACCTCTGATTAAAATACATTTAGTGAAAAAAGGTGACACGGAGGGAGTCGAAAAAAATACCTGAAACCCGTCTTTGTTAAGCTTCTTAATGGCAACAACAGCAGGAGGCTCACCATGACCATCAACAGGCTTAATCTTTCCACTATAAACGCAACCAAACCCGCCTTCACCGATCTTAAGTTGCCTACTAAAATCATTAGTAGCAAGCCTAAGCTCGGACAATGAAAATGCCCTCAATTTAGGATCTTTTTCTTCATACAAATCAAGAATCCCACGAGGCGAAATCTCGGACCCTGTTGAGTTAATCACAACACCACCAGAATCAGTGCCTGAATTATCAGATTTGTTAATTGGGTTTCTTAGTTCAGGTGCAGACCGGTGACCCCTTGATCGCGCTTTCTCCTTAAAATAGTAAAAACAGTTCATACTTTTCATTCCGAAATTTCTGACTGCCAACGTTAAGTTTACGGTTTTCTGTAGAAAAACTTTCCAAGTTAGTTTTAGAACAGAGGAGTTGAACAAGAAAACTTAGTATGTGGGGTTAATGGGTTATGTACAAATTAAAACTTAAAATGACTGTTTATTTTCAGGAAATGGTCAAAAATTTTGAACATAAAATTGTCAAAATTAGTTGAATATTTCTTGTCAAAAAAGTTGAGAAACATTGAAGCTCTGACGTATAGATGAACAGTTGGGAGGACGGTTCAAGTGCTTATATGGGGAGGAATGGAGGATGACTAGTGGTGTGGCCTGTGAGTAGAAGTGTAGAACTAGACCCGGTAAAATAAACCCGAACCTGAAAAATTGACCCAAAAAATCTGAGTTGATAACTCGGGCAAAGGTGCGGGTCGGTATGGCTTGCCTTTCAAGCCCAAAAGACCAACCCGCTTATTAGAAAATATATTATTCTATCAGGAAAATATTAATTTAAGATATAACAAATAATATGGCCTGCACAACTCGCTCCCCAGTTCCCACCCGAGTCGGGTCGGGCACGTAAGAAAATCGAGAAAAGTAAAGAATTCTTTATTTGGGTCAGGGCCACACTTGAGGGAGCTTGGCCCGACCCACCTCCCCACATCGGCCCTCCCGAGCCAAGATATTTGTGTTTTTTAAAATAGTTGTGAATTGTTTTTGTATTCACGAGACTCTTATTTAGATGCTAATCAAGAAAAGACTATTAGGTAAGGTTGTATTAATTATACCACACGGACAAGTAAATGCCACAAAAATATCATTAATCATGAAAATGATAACTAGTCAAACAAAATTGTAGCCTTTCTAGAAAAAAATCCTTAACTTTCATCGTCGTTGGGTCAACATTTAACCAATTTTGGTGAAGATAAACGTCAAATTTATGATCAATCTTATGAACAAGGAAAATGAGTTAATCTCAGCGTCACTCTCTCACATACAATAAGTGGAGACCTCAATAATAATGGGTGTATCACATATAATATGTAGGGACCCACAATAATAAAGGGTGCATGTGTGAGGGTGACACCGAGATTGGGCATCAACCTGGTGGCGCCGTATCATTATCCAACAAGTGATGGTTTTTAGTAAATTAGGTGACATGAGTCAAGGTTACTTGTATCAATTTAACACCTACATCAATACAACTTTAACACATTCTAAGATATATTTACGAGAAAAGATGCATATAAAATGTAGAATGTTGAACTTAGGATGAAAAAGTCAAAACTTTAGTTAAATTGTGTGTTTCTTATTACTCCGTAGCATTTATGTTTATACGAGTGATCCTTCTCATATTATTCGAATAAAAAAACACAAGTTATTATAATATTCAAAAGGATTTGAAATTTCTGAAATAAAGGCTTTGAAATTGGTTAAGGAGACCTTTAAAACATTGGGCTTTGCCTCATGCAATTGACGCACGAGTAGAAGAAGACAAATATATATGGTGAAGGAGGTTGCATAAACTGAAAATGGTCAACATTAAAATTAGAGTATATTACTCATTTAAATATGTGTTTTTTTGTTCAATTGTGGTCTGCGGTGGAGTTAGGGTGGGTTAGCATGGGCCTCGTCCTCTTTGGCGGATAATTTTTTCTTAATTTTTAGTTAAATTTCCGAAAAAATTTTGAGTGCACCTTATATATTTACACATCCCCCTGCCCCCCGTAAAATTTTTCACCATCCCTAAGCTCAAATCTTGGCTCCGACAATGGTGGTTGTGGGTAAAAGGTAAATATGAATAGTCAAATTTTATCCTACAAATGGTCCTAAAATGGATTTTTTTGCCAAAATGGGCCGTTTTAACAAATTAATTAACAAAATGAGTTAATTTTTAAAGTATTATTCTAAAATGGGTCCACGTAGGATCGGATAGTCAAACGCCAAGCCGCTTGGCGACTTGACTCGTACCCCAAAACACTGTCTTCTTCCCTATTCATTCATTCCGCTTTCAAAAAAAAAAAAAAAAAAAAAAAA
>VHZZ01000117.1:265101-275569 GCA_009801015.1 Silene noctiflora
CGCCACACATGGATTAACATAAATTGTTGGTGTTTGCAAATATTTTTAATGGTTCTTCTTCTAGATGAGGCCCCAAACAAACTTGGGCCCCGGTTCCATGAACCGAAATGCACATGCTTTGGGCCGCCCCTGTCAACTCTTGATCAAGAGATATGGTCACATCAGATATTTGTTTTTCCAAATCGTAATTATCGAAAATCGAAATGATGAACGATAAAAAAAAATAAAAGATCGTCATTTGCTGAGCTCGTAAGCACAATCCAATCTATTTGCCAAATCTACGTTTATCAACTAATTTATATGAGCCTTCTCGTTATTGAGTTAGTTCTATACATAAAATGGTCTTATCTGATTTGAGATTTGCGTGAACTCTTCCCACCCCTAATGTGTTAAAAAGGAATGAAATTTGGTTTTAACTATTAAGGAATCGAATTTGTCGAGATTATTATCTGATTTCAGAATTGGGTGAACTCTTCTCACCTCTAATATGTTTAATGGAAAGAAATTTGGTTTTAATTATTAAGGAATCAAATTTGTCGAGATTATTGCTCTCTCTATTTCGATTAATAGTTAACTACTAAGAAAAAAGCACACTTGTATACATATGACAAATATATTGATTCTTCTATCCATTTTTAAATATATACAAAAATCGTATTTACTTAATCTGTCTTAAACTTAAAACAGATAATACCGTCTTAAGAAAAACTTGCTATTATTTATATAACATTTTTTTTTTGGTGAGGATACATTTATATAATTACATGTGTAGTTGATTCTCTTAGTACTCATGAGTAGTCACTACTCAAACAATTTCTGTCAAACAAACAAAACAATGGGTATTCTCCTTGTAGGACTCCTTACATGCATATTAATTTTGTTAGGATATGTTTATGAGATATTGGTGATGAAGCCAAAGAGAGTAAGATTGAAGTTGGAAAGACAAGGCATAAAAGGTCCAAAACCTTCATCTATTTTACTTGGAAACATTCCTGAAATCATCCAAATCAAAACTCAACTCAAAACATCAAGTCATGATTCAAATCTTGTTGATGATTCTATTTCTCATGATTGGACTTCTATCCTCTTCCCTCACCTTAAGCTATGGCAAAAACTTTATGGTATCATTTTTCTTTCTCCTTACTATTGTCTTTCAATTGCGTGTAATCATATACTTTTCCGTTTCGGTCATTTCTTTATCTTTTATATTTATCACTACTGATTTACACATACTGCTATATGATAAAATTAAACTTTATGGTTTTATGGTCCATAGTTAGCAGGGGTGTAGGCCCCACTAGAAAAATGAAAAATCCAAATTTTTTTGTTAAAATTTCAAACTTTTTTCAAGTTTATCTTATGCATTACTCTTCCGCTCCCGTTGAAATTTCCTACCCTTTAACGGAAAAACCTGGCTCCGCCATTTGTGGGTCTTATTTGTCAAATATATTACTTTTCGAGTTTCAAATATTTTTGGTAGGTCTCCTTTGTGACGGATATAAGTATCACCCACATGGGTACAAAATTAAAGTGTCTAGTGAGTCACAAACTCACACAAATGACTTATCTTTATCTGTGAGTTTTATTAAACTCATCACGAGCTTGTGACGGATATAGTCCATCATAAATGATAATTTGTGTCAAATATTTGGTCATTTGGGTATCAATTTGTTGGGAATAGTAATCATTTTCCTGTTGTTTGTTACTAGTCTTCTACAACATCTGCATGTGACATGTGAAATCTGTATTTGACGCTCAATTTTCTAAAGGATCAAAAACTTGTAAAACCATGAAAATGGCCTGCCCCATACTCATATATAAGGAGGCGAGACAGCCACTTCGTATAAGTCCGATGAAGTTTTCTTCGTAAACCAATTACCAATCGGTCATAAGAGGCGCTCCGTCGAGGAGCAATTGCAACGCCCTCATCAAATATAGAGGAGAAATGCGTGGGATATAGTAAAATGATGCGCGGGATTTAGCAATTACGTTTTTTTTAATGGAAGGGTACCACCTTTTGTTTTTAAATCATTCCCAACATAGAAAGTAGGACAATAAAAGTGGAATAAAGAGAGTATTTAATAATTCCTGTGTTTTGGTGAAAATGATCTCTTTCCAGTTTAGGACGTCAATTGCGGAGGATCTATTATGGTAAGGTATCGCTTACAAATGGACATAAATATTCTCGATTCTTATGAAATTGTGGTTATCTCACTTGTTGAGTTTTGTTCTACGTATGGTCCAAATCCTCGCGCCCTCTTCTCATTTGTTTTAACTCAACTATCGAAGAAAATTATTAACTGAAACGAAATGAATATTTCTCATTTGCAAAGTTTTTACATGTTTCTGATAAAATTGTCGTCACATTTTAAGGGTCAGTCATGTGTGAATGAACTAATGAAGCTCAATAATACTTGGTGACAGCGTCACACCCTTAATTACTTAGTTGGTCTTTACGAACAAAAAATTGTCGAATGTTTTTTGCTTTCATTAATAAAAGAAATAATTAAATGTTATGCAGGACGCATGTTCATATACTCAACAGGAAACATGCAATTTTTGAGCTTAACAGACCCCAACATTGTCAAAGAAATAACCCATAACACATCCATAGATTTGGGAAAGCCCGATTATCTCTCGAAAGATAGAGGTCCTTTGCTTGGTCAAGGTATTGTCTCTTCAGGTGGTCCATTTTGGACTTATCAAAGGAAACTTATTTCCCCCGAATTCTTTCCCGACAAAATTAAGGTAAGTGTTGTAAATTACTCATTACGTTACTAGATGATGATAGGGCGGAGAACGTCTAAATTTCAGAAAACATGATGGATCTCTCGGAAACAACCTTTTTCACATGATGTGCATAATTAAAGTTACGCATATCGGCATATATGTACCTCTTCCCAGTTCCTACATTTTTTTTTGTTGTTGTTGTAGACTTGGTAGATGGATGATTTGATGGTACCTTACTCGACTGTACGATAGAACATCAAAACCAATTTTTGAACATGTTGTATGTAACTGAAGTTATGAATATTTGCACCACTCTAGACATTTTTCGATGTAGTAGATGGATGATTTGATGGTACCTCACTCGACTGTATGTCTGAGAGTGTCATATAGTGTTACAAGAATCAAAACTATAAATGATGTATGCAACTGGAATGTTATCACAGTCAGAAGCGCGAGTAGCCAGAACTGAAAATTTGGGGTAGCAAAAATTCTTCTGGTAGTTTAGTATCTTTGCTGAGACCGCATTTTTTTAAGATTTCAGGGTAGTGGAAATCAACAATTTCAACTATTTTTTTGGGATTTGGGCTAGCGCTTGCTTCTATGCAGCTTCCCCGGATCACAGTATAGTTTCATGCTACAATCCATGTTTTCCAACCTAAAATCATTTTGCGAGAAGGGTTCGTTGTTCTTGCTACTGTATGCCTAACTTGTTCAAAATTCCATAAATATATGGGCAGGGAATGTTAGGGATGATGGTGGAAGCGTCAACCTCTATGTTGAATTCATGGGAAGAAACTATCAAAAATAATGACGGAATGGCAGAAATAACAATTGATGACGGTTTACGAAACTTATCACAAGATATAATAGCAAAAGCCGCCTTTGGGAGCAGCTTCTCTAAGGGAAAGCACATTTTCGCAAAGATTAGAATGCTCCAAGGACTTATGGCCAAAACTTTTCATGTCGGTGTTCCTGGTTCGAGGTTATATTTCTACTAATTTCCATTTTCGCTTGTTTAATCCTAATTCCTGGCTCCGCCAGTGCAACTTTCGTAAGATATTCTAATGTCAACTATCCGGCTTATCGTGTGGAGAGTATTAAGAAGAGTCAAGACTAACGTAACCTGAATTCCTGTGCTTTGAACGTTTCAGGTACATGCCAACGAAAAGCAATTGGCAGATAAAAAGACTAGAGAAAGAGATCCACCAGATGATATTGAAGGTGGTAGAAGACCGGATAAAGGCGAAACGTGAGACAGATTTCTTACAAAAGATAGTTGAAGGTGCTAATACGTGCAAGGATCAACTTGATCCTACCCTGAAAATTAACATAGAGAAGCTCATCGTCGACAATTGCAAGACTATGTACTTTGGTGGTCATGAGACTACTGCTAGTACAGCTACCTGGTGCTTGATGTTATTGGCCGCGAACCCTGATTGGCAGGACCGAGCTCGAGCTGAGGTCTTACATGTTTGTCAAGATGGCCTTCCAACTGTTGAAGATCTGAGAAATCTAAAAGTGGTAAATTTTAATGTTCATAAATAGCGACACCAGCGTTTATAGACTCGTCACATTTCAAAACCACCCACCCCATAAAGCGATGAAGCCGAATCCAAAATCAACCGAAATGATTAATTGTTTGAATTGAAGGCTTATCTGGCCTACTTTAATTTATCTATGTAGAAGATGAAAAAAACCTAAATGATCAGGACTTAATCCAATAGACTCAATCGGCAAACCGAAAAATGACTCCTTTAAACTGACATGTACCCAAAACGACTTGATAATAACATGCCTGGAATCGATTATACCTAAAATCTAAAAGTAAGTCGAGTTTGAGTCGAATGACTTAATATTCGTCCTTTTTTTTACTGTATGATCCTTTTGGCAGTTAACATTGATTATACAAGAGACCCTCCGTCTGTACCCACCAGCAATCTTTGCCTCAAGATCAGCACTAGTAGAGTCAAAACTCAACAACATTCAAGTTCCGAAAGGGATAGACATTCAAGTAACTATACCATTATTGCACCATGATCCAGAACTATGGGGCGAAGATGTGCACAAATTCAACCCTGAACGTTTTGCAAATGGAATAGCCGGGGCTTGCAAAGCACCTCAAGCTTACGTGCCCTTCGGGTTTGGAGCTCGTGTATGTCTCGGTCAACACTTGGCTATGGTTGAACTCAAAGTCGTGCTTTCCATCATCTTGTCCAAGTTCACCTTTTCCCTTTCACCTGCGTATCGACATTCGCCTTCTTTTAGGTTGATCATCGAACCCGAGCACGGAGTTCAACTACTCCTTAGGTTGGCAAGGACTAAAGAGTAGCTCTACCGGGTGACACCCCGCTGCCTAATAAAACAATTTGTGAGGATTTGAACTCTGCACTTTTGTAATAAAAGTATTTAAGGAATTGATTCCTAGTGGATATGATTTGAACTATATTTTTCTCTAATTTTCATAAAACAGGTTAATTGATACTAATTTGATCTGAAATATGAAAGGACTGATAGTAAATCAGTGATGATATTTGATAAATAATCATGTTATTGGAGAATTGGACGTTGTCTCGACTACCGACTTTCGCCTTAACAAGGAAACTATCAAATGATCAAGTTTATGTCTCTATAGGATTTGTATTAGATACGCTTTCCGTATCTTGTCTTTCATGGTATCAGAGCTAGGTATACCGTCTTATAACAATTTTATACAAAACCGTTCCTCATAAAACCCAAAGAACAAAATTTGACTAAAGTGTGGTGTTAACCTCTATATATGTTCTTAGAAACATTCTTAGCTATTCTAGGTATACCATGTCATCGTACACCTTAACTAATGAGAATCCACATTTCATTCTATTTAGCCTATGCATAGTACCTAGCTAATTATTTATGGATGATGTTTTAATTCCAATTTTTAACTGGACGAAATATTCTACAATGACCTTATGCACTCCGTGTATATATATAAAGAATTTCTCATGACCTCATAAACTCGATGTAGAAACTTAAATACTCCCAAGATATCCACCTTTTTTCATAATTAAATCCAAACTATTCTCCTCTCTCACAACTCCCCATACTAATCAATAGGTGTCGCTTGTGATTGTCTTTTTAAAAAAACTTGGCATAATCCCTCTTTCACTTGCTCTTTCACCTGCAGTTTGTGAGAAATCTTTTCAAAGTGACGAAAAGCCGAAGGAGCCTCACTTTGCTCTCTTAATAACATCTTTTACTATGAATTTCATGTTCTATGCATGATCACCCCACCCAACTTCACACTATTTTTTCCCCATTATTTCACGTTTAATTGCATCTTTCTTTGTTAAAACCCAAAAACAAAATCTCACCTCTAAACGTTACTAATATAATGGAAAATCCTAATTGCAAAAAACCTTATTATTCATTGCAAAATAATATATCCATAATAATTTTTATCTTAGGAGCAATGTTCTTAATCCTATTTTCCTACTCCTTAAACTCTTCTAAATCCCTCGTCGCTTCGCAATTCCTTCAATGCCCTTCTCGCCAAAATCAGGTAAATATACTTCCTCCGTTCCAATAGATTGTTGTTAATAATGTCAGAAACACGCGATAATATACATGACACAACACCATGATTAAATTTAAATTCACATTTTTAGTTTGTACATGTTTAAAGTCGTATCGTGTCATGTCATGTCCATGTTTACGTTACCATTTTTTCATGACAGACCACATTGCAAACCCCAAAGGATGAGCTAGAAGAGGCACTAGAAAGGACATCAATGCCAAATAAAACAGTAATAATCGCGGTCGTAAACAGGGCATATGTGGAAGGGGAAGTGGTGCCAAACATGCTAGACCTCTTCTTAGAAGGGTTTTGGGAAGGGGAAGGGACAAGGGAGCTTGTGAACCATCTGATGATTGTCGCGGTCGATCAGACGGCCTACGAGCGGTGTCTATTCCGTGGGCTACATTGTTATAAGCTTGAAACGGATGGTGTCGATTTCATGGGGGAGAAAGTGTTCATGTCTTCTGATTTTGTAAAGATGATGTGGAGAAGAACTCTGTTTCTTCTTCATGTTCTTCAGAGAGGCTACAACTTTATTTTCACGGTATGTTCACCTTTTTATTTCCTTTTTTTTAAGTGCAAATATTTTTGTAAACATTTCGTTTTTACACAAATTCTCATTTTTGACGCGTCATAAACTTGCAAGTAGTTGCAACGTCTCACAATCGTTTTAAATAATGATAAAAGGAAAAGACCGATTGTGAATGTTACAAGTAACTTTTGGTCATAAGCAAGAATAGCTGTTATTTTTAATGATTATGTCCGATTTTTTGAGAAAAAGATAGTAAAGCACGCGATAGATTGTTTGACCTTGTTTTTTAAGATTCATGGTTTTATATATTTCAGTATGGTTACTTTGGGGTATTAATTTGTTACTCATTTAAAATACTTGAGTGATCTATTGGACAAAAGCTATTTTTAATGGGGAAATCTAATGTAAGTTCGAAAGTGTGAGGTACATAATCAAGATTAACGATTTCCATGTTTAGAATTTTTTTAACAAGTGACAACTTGAGAAATTTACACTTAAAAAAAATGCATGATCCGATCATTATCCAAGGATTACTCATTTGCAAATTGCATACTAGGGCAAAAAAACAATTATTTGATTTTTGAAGAGTTATCCCCTAGTTTGCGAACCATTGAGGCAAATGTCTTCGTTTGACCAATTTACAAAAACCATTATTAAGACAGATGTCTTCGTTTAAATAGCTATAGTTAAGACATTAGGCTCTCTAATGGGCATAAATATGATGTTCCAAGACTGAAAGACAAGTTTGACGTCTTATTAATCATCCTCGATTTAAGAGTTGATTAAGATGGTTAAACAATTGTGAGAAGCAATTAATTAACAACTTACAATAGTGAAGTCGTGGTTATACATTGCAGAACTCCACGTTACTTGATTAAGAAATTAAACTCTTTTTTATCGAACAACTATACTTTTACTACCGAAGATGAGCATTAATACCAAGGAAATCTCGTTGTTGGAGACTTGCGTAACGTACCGTAGACTACGTACGTTACTAATATTGTCTCGAAAGTGTGAATATTTTTTAATAGACACTTGATAGTTGACACCGCCCATATTACGGTATTATCTAGAGCTGACAAGTCTAGCTGATCAAAATCAACTTGTCGTGATCAGGAAATGTTGCAAACCGAAACGACCCGACCTGATGATGTTAGGTAACCTGTTATAAACCAATTAAGGCTGACCTGAAACCCGACCCGACCCGACCCTAAGTATGACTGTTCTTGATTTATATTCTTACAGGTAATAATGTTATTCTTTTTCCATGCATCAATTACTAACTAAATAAAGGTATATCATTTTTTGTCATGTTGAAAACAGGATACGGATGTGGTATGGTTAAGGAACCCTTTTACAATCCTAACAACAAACACTACTCAACATTTGGATATCCAATTTAGTACCGATTGGTATTACGGGAACTCGTCATCCATTCAAAACCCGATTAACACCGGATTCTACTTTGTTAAGTCCAATAACAAGACCATCTCCTTATTCAAGAAATGGTACAATTTGAAGGACAACTCAAGTGGTGCTAAGGAGCAAGATGTCCTACAAAATTTAACAAGCCAAGGTGTGCTTACGGATTTAGATATTAATTTCGGATTTCTAGACACCAAATTCTTCAGCGGGTTTTGCCAAGATAGTTCGGATATCCAATCCGTGATCACGGTCCATGCCAATTGCTGCCGGTATATAAAGGCTAAAGTGACCGATTTGGTTCAAGTCCTTAGCGATTGGGGTTCGTTCAAAGTCGACAATGCTAATTTAGCCGCGGATTCGTTTCAATGGTCTCCACATGTGTTGTGTAAAAACTCTTGGAACACAAGTTATGTAAATGGTTAAATCTGCTTTATACTTCGTATCATAGGTCCTTTTTATGTACCAAGTTAGTCCTTAGCTTTGTTCTAATGAAAAAACTAGGTTGAGAAAAATTATAATTCCCATTGTATGTAGTTCAAAAATTGTTTTGTAACAATATGCAAAGATGGTACTAATGTACTATGTTAGTATGTTTAAAAGTATCTCGGTCTAACCAACCTCTCGTTCATGGCAACTCTTTGGCGGTTTTATTGAAAAACTTAGGAGTCGTTTGGTTCATTGCGTAGGAATGGAGTGGAATGGAATGAGAAACCATGGTAGTATGGGGTTCTAATTTCATTCCTTTAAAAACTTGTTTGGTTCATTTTAATAATAATAATCATGAAGGAATGGAGTTGGAATTCAAGGGGAAGGAGGTGGGTATTAGAATCAAATGGGTTGAAAGCACGCGCAACAGGCGCCATATCCCGCGACCCGCGCCTGGCACTGCATAAAAAATGCTGCTCTGTGCCTCCGTGTATTCTTTCCCTTGACTTCGTCTTTTGTTTGACTTTTGTTAGAACACACTTGGTTGATGATGCCAATTTTTTTTTTATATTTAATGGTTTGCTTCTTAGTTATAATTCATAGCATTTGAAGCCATCAACAAACTCTCAAGATGATGCAAGGATGATCAAGATGAAGAAAAACCTAGCCTAAGTCAAATGTTGTAAGCGAGGTAGTGTAATATTCTCATTTCATCAAGTGACTGCAAAACCATGCAACAGTGCATTGCATTGTGGTTTCTGATACGTAAATTGGAGAAATTTTAAAAAGAAAATAAATTTTGAAAATCTTGAAAAAATGTTTAGACTTTCAAAATGGCCTTCTTGTTTACAAAAGATGCCTTTACACAAATCCGAAGTACAAAAAGAATCCATTTGCAATTTGATTTAAAGATATCAATTTTGTTTTTGCAAGTTGTTTTAATTTTCAAAAATGGGTCTTTTGCTTTTCTATTTGTAGAAAAATTGTGAGTTCCCATAAATCTTTGTGTAAGGCACTCTTTGCTTTGGAAAATGATGTTTATCTTGAGCCTACGAACTGATTGTCATTTTAAACATTGTTAAATGAGATTATCACTAACCCTTGGACAATAGATGGTAGAAGTGTTTTTATGATCCTTCCTTTACATACTTCTTCTTCTATAAATAGTCTTCTCATTTCTCATTTATTGCTAATATTTTCAAGAACATTTATTAAGTACTTTGCAAATCATTTCTTAATCAAAAGCTTTGTTTTTCCTAAGTATTTTCAAAATCATTTTATGTCTTAAAGTCTTCAACTGTTTTCGAAATAAGCTACAAATCTTCTTGTATCAGTTCGCTGAACTGTGACATAATGAGTTTCTTCCATGATTCTCGTATTTAAAGTCTTAATTGTGATTGATAGGCTTATCGCGTACCTAACAAAGATACCCTAGGCTTAGTTAACAAACAAATGTAGTTAGGGAAGTAGGTGTCGATCTCAGGGAGACGGTAGATGCAATATGACAAGCTATGAGTAGAATTCTATCAAGGTCGGTCACGATTGGTATTGGTCTAGTTTGATTAAAGTAAATGCAAATGATGAACAATAAGTTGTAATAAACAAATATGATTAAGGATCTAGTGGAATTGGGGTCACACATATAGATTAGCATAAATCCATGTCAAATTAGAAGAACACAAAATCGATTGTTGTTTAATTAGGTTTAAGTAATTTCCTGGCCTATTACAAACCATAGAACGATTACTAACGAGCTCTCGCACAAATTAGATCGAACTACTATAACATGCTTTGTCTAATTC
>VHZZ01000117.1:311583-324625 GCA_009801015.1 Silene noctiflora
GCATCGATTTTTTCCTTTGCTCTACTCCACCATAACCATACCGTCTTCCTAGTAACGGACCATTTTATAGCCGCTTCCGAAAGTTTTCCCTTAATAGGGACGCCTTTTTACCGAGTTCGCCATCAAGAAGTGTACAAGTGCGTCTTTTTTATCATTGGTTAAATTTGTTTTACCCATAACTGTCTTTTTTTTGTTTTCTTTCTGTTTTTTTTCTCTGTTTTTTTCAGCAGCAGGAAGATAAATTTTCAGCAGATGAAGAAAACTGAAGTGCTTATTGGAAATTAGGGATTATGTAATGTGTAATTTATGTAATGGTTGTGTAAATTTATGTAATGATGTAATCATGTAAGGTGGTGATGTAATCTTAATTACACTTACAAATTAGGCGGCAAATCCAAATGTTTGGAAGTTAAGAATTCCCACTAATTTTTTGCTGGGAAACTTGATTTTGTTTTGTATGTGGGCCAACTTCATTAAGGATTAATTAGCCACTTCTACTTTTAATTGCACTTTTCAACTTTGCCCCTCCTTTTTACCCTTTTTCTTAAATAACCCATTTTTTACCACGTTACCTTTGGTCTGGGTTGGAGGGAGTACAATGATACTCTTAGCCTCTTGTTACTCCATTGTCCATATTCCATTGAACACTACATCATACGTACGAGTATGTTGATCCTCTCCGTTTCCTTAAAAAAATGAAGGACCTATTTCCTCTCTAACAATACGTACAAGTATGTATTGTGCTCTATACTCCATTATTTCTTTATTTTTATAAATATAGAGCCGTTAGATTGCACCGAAATATAATTTTGACCGTTGAGAAGAAATGGACCCTAAATAGAAATGGAGAGGATCCTATTCCCGACAAAATAAAAAAAGAAATGAAATGAGGAATGTTCAGTCTTGTTTATAAGATCAGAAGGTGTGAATACATGTTTGTATATAGATAAAACTATCCACCGAAGCCTACCACTCTCTCATTAGAGGAAAAACAGAGTTCTACAAAGCTGAATCTATGTCTACCAACTCTACTCATTTTTCGGAGCTCCGATAGGGTTTCCTGTAACAAACATGTGCCCTATATCCTCAACAATGATCTTCCTACATCTGCATTTTCAAGTAGATTTCAACTTGGCTGATTTCGATGCGAGGTGGGAAAGTGTCCTGTGGCCAACAAACACGAGGACGACTCCCAAGAAGCTTAAAACCTTGAGTGTAGTAAAAAGATTCAACTGCGAAGAAGAAAGAGAGATGAGATACTGGGATTAATTATGAACAGCCAGTGGCAAACCATGAAAAAGAAAGAAATTACAAAACTAATGAATAGAGCAAACCTTCAGCCAGAAAAGTCCGTAGAGACAAAGAACAGCTAAAATCGCTGCATGGAAGAGAGTGGCAAAAGTTGCAGGCACTGCTGATGTAGGGAAGTTCTTGAGGTTGACTCCAAGTCGAAGAAGCTGCAGAGAGGCATATAAAAAAGATTGCGCCAAAAGAGTTGAGTAAACATGTACAAATAGGATATAGAGGATAACAAATCTGGAAGACTCATTAGTTTAATAGGATTCTCTCGATACTCATGACTTGCTTTTGGGAAAGAAACACGGGAAGTGGTAATTCCAAAACGATCCTCCCCTCGGACCCCTCACACATCATGTTCTTCCCAAATCATCGTTTCTTAAAGGAGCTCTAGTCAATTCACAAATTCCAAATTTAACCAAGCAGGATATGGTAAGACCAAAAAATCGACCAACAAAGGCAAGTGGTAAAGAAATTAAACCCGATGGAGTACTTGATAAGGAAGCGTAAATAAATATACTTGCTATTCTTTACTACCAATGTTTAGGTTAGAGGCGAAAACTTACCCCGACCAAAAATCCGGCAAGTGGAACAAACGTCAGGCCCAAGAATGCAAGAGACAGTTCGCTAGGTGGGCGCTTCTCTGGAACCCTGAAGATGTGGTTGATTTCTGCTTTAGGACCAAATCTTGAAAGAGGATCAACAGATTGAAGAGGTGGACGAGTTGCCTTTTCAGGTGCTTCAGGAAGATCTAAATCGATAGAACCCAGTGACCGGATGAATGAGTTTTCCTGAAAAAATTAAAGTTAGAAAACTGTACAATGCAAGTAAAACAGATACTGGAAATTGTACACAATTTTAATTACCATGGAAGCATCTCCAACTGTGAGTTGGAGATCATATTTGCCTGAAAGATAATAGAGCTTGTCCACGAGTCCAAGGAAATCCTATGCCACAAATATGTTAGTTTCATAACAATATGACACCTAGTATCAATGCATCTTTTTACACATCTGTCCTATATGTATATTGTATTCGCACAAAAATTTGATTTCCCTACATCTAGACTAGTCGTATGACAATTTTATCAATGATCTACCTTGATAGTGTGACCTAAATGTTTCTGGGTCATTACCACAACCTAATCACAAGAAATATTCTGCGTTTGATGGTCTACTACTGATCTACCTTCACCCAACTTCTCTACCTCATTACTGCACAGCATCATGCTTCTTAATTTTACTAGAATAATAATTTAGAATCTTAGATAAGAAATAGATAAAATTAAAACTGGCAAACAAATATATCATATGTGGTCATTATTATTCAGAATTCCAATGGCATCAAAAACTCGTTATTCTTTGGTTCTGGATTATGATGGAATAATAAAGTAAAATGACTTGCTAAATTGGTTGCGCTTCTTTTTATTGCGAAGTAACAAATATTTATTGTCGTTCTCAAATCATCTTGGATCATTCACAGACAACCTCTTTGTGTTGCTACCACAAGGGTAAGACTACGTACATCGGAGGCACGGTGGTAATGTTGTTATTTATGTGGTCTCTATTTATATAAACATGATAATGAACGTTGGTATATCTTTTTTTAGATTTCTAAAGTTTCATTACAGGGTGTTGCAAAATTGTAACTAAGCCGGCCTTAGTTTTGACATCGGGTTAACAACTGTTTTAGAGGCCTAACGAATGAAAACTCAGCGAAAGATATGCTGACACGTGGACTGGGTAAGGGTGAGACTTAGGTCAGGAGGTTTTCACTCATTTAGTCATTTAGGTATGCATTTTAATTTTTTAAAATCACATGCTTAGTTACAAGGGAACATATATGAATCATTGGATATAAAATGGTACAAGAAATTTACCAGTGTCATCTCGTACTTTTTCCCTGAGCTCCCTACCACAAATACATGTTCCACGTTTGTCTCATGTCTCAACTTAAGCAATACCTGCACCCCATCCAGATAAGCATACAATAAAAGGTAATCACATAATTAGAGAAAGAAACCAAAAAGTATCAAACCTGATGGGGCTTGAATGCCTTTCCAAGAGGTGTAGCCAACTGGAAGGATATGCGCAGTTTTTGGAGATGATTTGCAGAGAACGAGACTGCACTATCTGCAGACAAATCTAACCTGCAGTTCCATAATTTATCATAAGATAATTTCTATTGGTAGTTTGTTCTCAGTAACTGAAACATTTTCAATTCGTAATATAGAGAAATGAACTCAATAAATTGCCAGTTGCATGATAAAAGATGGTCTCAGTAGTACCAACGAAAACATCACAATTCATTTATTTTTGTACTGCTCATAAATAGAATGGAGTATTAACCAGTCCTTGAGCGTAATCCATTATACAACAACATTACCCCAGTGCCTAAAGGGCTCTTGCAAATTGCGGAGTAAGGGGAAGTCGCGCGTATGCAACCTAACCCCTGTGTTAACTACAAAGACAAGCTGTTTCCCGATGATACAAACGATAATTGCGTCGAGATTTTGAATTTGCATCAAATGACTGCTACTTCATAATTAAAGTAGCGCAACCAATTTAGTGAGCCATTTTTCTTACTCCATCGTATCCAGGACCAAAGACTAAGGAGACTTTGGCTCCACTAAAAAAGGAGAAAGAGCGTAATCCATTATCAATCTTGAAAAATGGCAATGAAAATTTCCCATATTACTTACGCTTTCTTTGAATCTGCATTCCCAAGGTCGCTATCAAGGACAGATATCTCAGCATTGTCGACTTTAATTACTCCGGTAACAAATATTTGCACTCGAGTACGACCTCCGGTGGAATAAATGCCACTGTCACTGGATTCATGAAGAGCAATCTAAACATCGAAACAAGAAAAAATGATGAGTGAAAAGGTATGTCAATCATCATACTCTAAAGCACAAAAGAATGAAAAATCAGTTGTACATATGGAGAAGTTGGACCTTGAAAACAAACTCATAAACCCCAACATCAATATCTTTCAGAAAAGCATCAAAGAGATGAAATCCACTATTGGCATCATATGTGAGTTGCTGCAATAGATTAGGGAACATAAGCCAGCAATCAGTCAAGTAAGTTCTGCTAAAATTCAGGTGCAATATCGACTTCATTTGTATGTTACCTTATTCTCAACTATAGGGGCATCTTTTGATCCAGACTTGGTAGCTTGAACGATTTTCACTGTTAGAGGAGGTGTTGCAGATCCAAGTACTGTGCTCACTTTAACCTGATGATGATCATTGCTATTTAATTGAAGAATGGTTTATAGATATAGATTGGCAGGTTAAGGTTACTACCATTAAAATTGGGGAACAAAGAAACAGACAGCTGTAAACAGAACTTTTAGGTCAAACATAGACATGAAGGAACACCACATATGAATCCAGGGTAGATTTTCCCAAAAAATATAGACAAAAAATAGGTTCAAATATCAAATGATTAGCCTAATGTGATACCTTCAGCTGGTCATTCTGAGTCAAGGACAACACCGTAGCAGGTAGAGAAATAACCAATGGGATTGATATCCTGCCCAAAGAAATGAAGAAACACTTTAGGAACATATTAAAACAAGCCAATATTCCCAAATTTTGAATCACATCTGATCGGTGTCATTTGTAGTTTCACTTTTATGTTTCTCAAACTAACGACTTTTTCAGTCATGAGTACTTGGATTCATATTTTTATTCATAGAGCTCCGTGTATCCGATAAAAATCAGTAATATAATTCAATAATCAACATGGATAACTTAGTTTATGCAAGAAAAACAGAACATTATATAAAGTCAAAGCAAGTTTCCCAAGTATCAACTACCGTCTGGCGTCTAAGGACTGAAAAAACAGAGAACTTTTTGGCGGATTAAAAGATTTCCATTAAAAATACCAATCCCGATATCCCATTCAAATTAATGTGATCTTTCATCTCTTCTTCCCAGTATTTCCTTCTCTTCTTTTAACTACTTCACAACATACTTCTTTACCCCTTTTTTTACAATTCTACTCCAGCACAAATCTTAATATCTCCATCACAGGTGTGTCAATATTGCATCTACTATTGGCAATATTTGGCATATCCCACAAGTGTAATCAAACGAGTCGTACCAACCCAAAGCATAATAAAAGCTGGCATAATATGGTATCAAATTTGGATTCGAAACCCAGAATCAATTGTCACAGCCTGATCCAAATGAATAGAATCTAGCACCTAGCACATACAAATGTCGTTGCAGTGAATCCTTTACATAAATGTGGCCAACACCTAGCACATCCAGATGTCGTTGCAGTGAACCCTTTACAAATTGGTAGCGATCTTATGTATCAGCAAGAGTATATTAAATATTGGTTCCGGTCACAGTTGCAGTATTAACCATCGGCCGTTGGGGTCTAATCACACTAACTGCAGCTTAAATTGCCCCAAAATGCAGCAAGATTTAGTCACATGATCTTTAAAACCTTCAAAAAATGGTCGTCATTTGGTATCGTGCCTTTGATTTAATGCCATGGTCCCAGCCTAGATTCAACACCTGGTTGAAAATTTGAGTAACATTGCCCGCCTATTGTAGATGGGTTATGTTGAAAGGAGCTTAATATTACTTGGAAAGAAACTCCCTCTCTCTCTCTCTCTCTCTCTCCCTCTCTCTCTCTCTCATTTGTCTAATCGAATTTGCTAACCAAAAATTTTTCCCCCTACCTTCCTTTCCCTCTAAATGCCTCTCATCCAAACAAAGGGAAGATTTTTGTCTGGAATCTTCCATTACGCAGTCAATTAAAATCATGAAAGCACTCAGTATCAATCTAGTCTAATTAATCAAACAAAGATTCTATATTTCTATTCATGAAAAAATAGTATAAATTTTTGTTTATGGTTTACAAATCTATCACTGGTATATATCAATGTTCCTTTTATCATACTTGTATAAGTGTTTTAGTTTCTTATACTGATACATTTACAATTTGCAACCCCGGACCACGTGATGTGACAAGATTACCCATGTGTCTCGAGGAATCTTGCAAATTAGAAAGTTAGAGACTCAGAGGGGTAGAATGTTTTTAAGGAAAAAAAAAGGACAAATGACAAGGTAAGAGTGAGTAAAAGAATAAAAAAGGAAAGTAAGCAGCCCAAACAACCTACCACAAAAATGCAACAAAATCTGAGCACAATAAAAAGGAATACCTATTGTCTTCCAGTAAAACCAGAGCATCGATCTGGTCAAAGAAGTCATGAGGATTTCCCGGTACCCCAATACCAAGGAAAAATTTGGCCAACCCTGAGATTTTGTCCCCTGGAACCTGAAAATTTTAAAATACATTTGGATAATACTCCATCATTACTACACACGAAGTTCACCAAAAAAAATCATTACTACACATGAAAGCATGAAGCACTCTCAACTGAAACCACCCTAATTTGAGAACAGATTACACAGCTTTACAAATAATTCAACTTACAGCTATTTTCTCGGAAGTTGCATCTGCAAATGCCACAACCCCTCGAACAACAGACGCTGATGTTGACAGAGGGCCTTGATATTCGTGCAAATCAACAATTTTCTCATCAAAAAACATGGCTCCATCATCTGTAACGAGGCCATGAATTTATGTCAATTGACATGGCGTGCACCAAAAAGCATTAAATATATGTGCCTAAATTCAATAAATTGACTACAGACAACAGAAAACCAGGCTTCATCAACAATGGATGTCAATTTACAAAATCAAGTACTTATAAATCAATTGATTCACACACATACGTGTAGCTCAATTCAGGGAAAAGGAAAAGCATACAGCCCATGTTTTAACTTAGGTCAATCGCATTTGTACAGGAATACAATTTCCGACCTGAAGAGCATCATCAAGTGAAATGCCAAAGAGTGAATTAGTGACAAAATGAAGAGACCACATACCGTATTTTTCAATGCTGTCAAAAAGTTTCACTATGTCATTCTTGAGAGCGCTAATCTGCAACATTAATCGAATAAAAGTTTAAATAAACTCACAGCATTGCAGAGGCACCATAATACTCCATACACAATTGCGTAATCACAAACTTACCAGTGACTGATCACCTTTGTTTGGATGGAGGGAGTAAAAGATACACAAAACAATGTAAAAATAGCAGGCATCACCTATCTCCTATAGATTAAAGAAAACAAGATCTGCAGAGAGTAAGGAGAAATTAACTTACTAGTGACTGATCAACATCAGCTGAAGCTAATGACACTATCCCCGCAAGAGTTTCCAGAGCAATTCCTGCAAGAGAAATACAATTCAATGTAAAACAGTACTCAGCATCCTGACGCTAGAACTCTAGTCATGTTATTAAATCTCGGCCTCTCGAGTTGAGACTTGATCTAGAAATAATTTGCCGTGTCATGATCATAGTCGTTGGGCAGGCCATAAATGCATTTGTGGTAACCTTCAAAGCAATGTACATGTCGAGATTTGGAGTTAAGACCAAGACATAATAACATGATTATGGCTACCAACAGGTTTGATTAAAAAAAACGATGAGGAGCCTGATAAAAGTTATAATATATATAGCTAAGCAACCACCTAACCATATATATTAATATACTCGAGAAAAAAGAGAGTACAGTAGTATGTATCATTACCAGCAGCACGGGTACTAGACTCTGGTTTGTTAGAGCTGTAACGCCATCTGCCATCACTTTGAGAGAGAGCCTAAAATAATGCAGAAGCCTCATTTTAAACATCCATGTGAATAAAGAGGGGTGAAATAAGAGAGAATACATAACAAGATAAAGATCAACTGAAAGCTATGAAAATACCAAATATACCAACCTTAACTGAACGAAAGACTTCACCAGCATTTTCAAGCTGAATATCTAAATCACCAGCCTGTATAAATAAAAATGGATAGTTAAAAATTACAACCAGTTAGCAATGTTCGGAAGGCTAAGACACAATTTAAATTTATGTCGAGAAAAGAATGAGGATGCCCTTTAGGTGAGCAGTTACCTTGAGAATCATTAATCCTCCAATTGGAAAGTAGAAATCCAACAATGAGTTCGCATCGCTGATAGCAGCTTGCAGCCTTGAACCGACAGCCTAGAACAGTGACAGATAGGATTAATATATTTTTTCTTTGCAATAAGAAAAAAAAAAGACGTAGCTCGGAGTGAAGCAAATAAAGGTGAGGTGCATTTTTTTTCATCAAGTTAGAAATAATATTTTTAGCCGTGAACAAAGAGTACCTTATAATTTTCTGTAGTAATCTTGCATTTAAGAATTTGGTTTGATTTCAATGCAAAATAAACATCCTTCAAACTGGCAGATGAGGACTTGAGGGTCTCCTCTACCAAAGGGCATGTTGAGGTACTTATGTCAACATTGCTAATTCCAAGAATCTTAAATGTTCTCAGAGCTTCATAAGACTCATCAAGGCTGTCCATTAACAAAAAAAACTTAGGTCAAGATAGACGAGAAACATTCCACAATGGATGGCGAACCTCATGTACTAAAGAGTACAAACAAGCGGCATTGGGATGCAAAACAGTTGAAGAGCAGGATTTGAAAAGAAGTATATTTAGAACATAGGATGGATCACAAAAAGTAGTATTTTTGTAAACTTAGCCATGTATAAACAGCGCTACTTCAATTACTTTTCTTAATGACAAACAAAAATTGGTAGTTGTACTACAAAATCCTTAATCACCAAACACATTTATCATCTCTGCCAACCCCCAGTAAAATCCGGAATTCAAACTTTCTCGCTTCTTTCTACTTCAATTTAATCCACAAATGAAAAACACCCTTTTTATTTACCATTTGCATGATAATAAGCTTCCAAAGTATCCATAGATATTGGCAATGCTAAAAACGCCCCCCTTAGTTCGGTTACTTATTGAACAACATCAGCATTCTCCTCCACATCCCTTAAGAACATCTTTTGGCAACTGCACGCGTTTCAAATCAATAACCGAACAATTATTCTCCTATGAATTTTTATAGGACTAGCTTCTTCGTCAAGCTTGATAAGTGATAACACAGCACACATCCACGCCTCACACACCCTGCATACACCAGGACACTAACTGCACCACTGTAGTTCTACGAAGATGGTGTGATGATTCACCCATTCTAATCATATCCCATCCTCAAATACAATAACCAAAATTCCCACAACAGAAAGTCAGCTGAAAAAACCAGACCCCTCCCTACTTACAACAAGTGAGGCTCTATACATCATAACCTCCCCAGATCACGCGCCCTCAACACGACACCAGCTCATCTAATCCCACGTTTATCACACAAAGTTACAAACTTTACACAATTGGATCCATTAAAAACACCCAAATAACACATTTTTCATCATCTAAACATAAATGGTATCAGAAAACACCCAAATAAACATTGATTCAATCCAGCATTTCAATAAAATCAATGAATCAAAACATTTAACAAAAGGGTTTAAGTGGGGTTTTTAAAAAAAACCTCTTAAACGATCCATCAACAGGCTTAAAAATCTCCGGCGCAGCGGATCGATGAGAATCTGAAATTGGGTGAAAGATCGCAGCTTCACAGATTGACCCAATTAACAAAATCACCAAAAAACCTAGTTTCCGGATCATTTCTGCAAAAACAAGTTATTCAACAATGGGGTTAAGATCAAAATTAATGCAATGTGAATTGAACATAGAATTCAAAAATTGATTGAAATTAAATCAATTGAGAGTGAAAAAAACAGTGAGAGATAGAGATCATACTGTCTGCAAAGTTAGAGTGAAGAGATTGATGAGAGAAAATTGAAGGGAAGATAGACGAATGAGTATGAGTATATGAAAGAAGACTTATGGGTTGACGAATTGATATTGGTCCGATTTGGAGTATACTGTGGATTTGGGAGTTGGATCTTTGTTGGGTTGGGAATTATGTGGACTAACCATGGTTGGTTTGTGGAAATGTGGGTTAGGCCTAGTTGGCCTACCTCGTCGATGTCGAGGTGTAGGGATGGTAATGAGTTGGGTCTAAGTGATGTTGAGATTTAGGGGTACATTAGTTCAACAAGTCGAAATGAAATGGAATAGAGTTTGATAGTATGGTGGTATAGGGTTTTAAATCTATACTTGCTTAATCTTGTTTGGTTCACCACAAGTTATAGATGGGGGAATGGAGTTTGAATCCAAGGGGGAGAGTGGGATGGGATTTCAAGGGGTTGGGTGGAGTTAGAATCCATTGGGTATCTAACTCCATTCCAAAATCACTCAACCAAACACTTGAATGGACTTTATCCATTCCATTTCGTTCCAAAGTAGCCAACCAAACACCCCTAAAGAGTACAGTATGGATCGATGTGATTCATTTCAGAACATGACAGAACAATCCTAATATGAATAGGTATGATGACGTTTGAGTATGGACTAATATGATTGTTTTGAAATGTTTTGGGAATTGTTTTTATATTGCTTTATTAAGAATGTTTGTGAAACGTTTTGGTTAAGTATGGTTTGAAAAGTAATGATGAATTGTGGAACTATTTGGTTCCTAGTTCGGATTTGATATGGTTTTATGGTGATGGTAAAGAGGGGTCGTATCTCTGACGGACTATACACCATATCAAGATGCCTTGGAAACCAATACTTATTTGAGGTGGTGTCTTATCATTTTTCCTCCTCCTTTGGGTTAGCCATCGTGAGGGATGTGCACACTCGGGATCTATAGCCGGTTTTGTACATGGTGGGGGAATGCTTGTCAAATTGGCAACGACTAGTTGAAACCTTCTGCATTAATTCTCTGTCCGGATATCAAAAGTAAGTTGAGAATAAAAAGAAAAGTGAAGTGTTGGATTTAAAGGAAATAGTTGTTTAATTGGTTTTGTGTCACAAATCTTTTGAAGTATGATTATTGATATCTATTATGAGCATGATTGATTATGTACTCGTATTGACTTGTGTATGTTTTCAATGTTATCCATCAAAATCTTTTAATTGTGGGTCTGTGATGATCCTTATAATATTTCCGGTTGTATGGGGAGTAATGTGATTTGGCAGGTTTTGCTTTGATGTACTCGATGGGACGAATTGGGGAGAAAGCACACATATGTCGAGATACTAGATCACTTAATAAGATTATTAGTTCGGAAATATTTTTTCACATACGGACTTTATCAATTATTATCAATTAGGTTAATGGTTGGTGGAGGGCGTGGTGATTTGGGTGGCGATCAGTGTTACTGTGTCGTGCATGAATATTAGTGGGTGGGGCATGAGGGTGGTGCGTGAGGGCAGTTTGTGAGGGTGCATGATGGTAATTCAATGGGCGTGGAGGTTGCTTCGTCGGTATATGGAGGCTAGGAATGGGGGTAAGTGGTGGTCTAGTGGTTAGCTAGCAGGTGGTGGTCAGGTTGTCTGGTAATGTTGGTAGGGAGGTAGGAGACGTATGGATGGTGTTGTGCAAGTTTATTTTTTATTTTTTTAAATCATTACATGTCGGATGGTGACCGTTGCAAGGGGTGCTGAACGAAAACGACTGGAGCAAGTGGTGTTTGTGGTGAAAGGAGACGAGAGAAGGGAGAAAGAAAATAACTGGGCGAGGAATGAAAAAAATGATAAGGGTAAAAGTATAAAAGGCGTATGTAAAAAAATGAAATCCGCATGTGAAAGAGCACGACCCGCTACGTTGAACTCGTGTTTTAAGTTTGATTCAACACTTGTATTATCCAAGTTAGTTAGTTTTGAGATATTGCAAACTCTTAAGATTACTTCCACTGCAATGATATTGGAGATGTTACAATTAATTAATTCAAATTACAGTTCACCGCAACATAAGCCATTTAAGGGCACTAGCAATAGAGGTTTGTCAAAGGTTTGTCAGATGACATGTCCATTATTTTAGAGGTTCATAGACAAACCTCTCTATTGCTAGATGTTGGTGTTGAGGTTTGTGGATAAAAATGGTTACTATATAGTATGCCGGTTTGTAGAGTGACTTGACCATAATTTCTGACAAATAGTGGTCCCTAGCAATTTATTTTTATTGAACAACGGCTATTTTCCTCTATACACAATGGGTCACAACAGCTATATTTTACTTTTGACCCATACCTTTTCACAGTCTCACATTATTCTACTGCAACCCATGTGTAAAAATTCTTAAACTCACAAACCATATATTAATTTGCTATCAATAAAGGACGAAAATTACAAATCATATATTAATTTGCTTAAGTCTTCTAATTCTTCTAACAATCAACCAAATTCTTTCCAAAATACTCTTAACCCTTCACAAACACCTCAACAACAACCTCATCTGTCTTCCCAAATTCAACAAACTTTATTAACTCCCCATGATTACTCTCAACCAAATCATCAACCATATCCTATTATTTATCCATATTCTCCATATCCTTATCCAAGTATGGGTCCATTTGTAATGCATCCAACAACAACCCGAGCTCCAAATCTTTGTCAAAATTCGAACGAGCAACGAAGGGAAAGTATTGAAAGTTCGTAAGTGCCAGAAGCGCAAGTAGCTTCTACTCAACAAGGGTTGGAGAGAATTGCTATAGATGATGATGTCGATGACGATGACGGCCGCCAAACATGGACCATTGAAGATAAAAAACGTTTAGCAAAATCTTGGAGTGTTATCTCAGAAGACGAGATCCATGATAATCAACAACACTCCCATCAATTTTGGAAGAGGGTCACTGATTACTTTAATACGTGGAACAATTCTCCAATTAAAAGAAGCACAAGTACAGTAAAATCTTATTA